>JAEIIJ010013722.1:0-14347 GCA_018904815.1 Drosophila ogumai | reverse complement strand
ATCCAAATTGCTCAAGTCATCTGGAAGTCATGAAAGTATTTTTATTGATTCTTAAAACATAAAATCCAGACTTACCTGCTATATGTTCTTGGATCTCCTGGTAGCATTCGTCCTGCTTGTCGGCATACAGACCCATGTTCATCAGACCAAAGATAAGGCCAATCGAGGTGGTGTCGTAGCCCTCAAACATGAGAGTATCCACCTCCTCGCAAATGCCTATGTGATCAATAAGGCCATCCTTCTCAGCATGAATCAAGGTGTCCAACATGGCAAAGCGCTTCTTGGTGGTGAATCTAGGGAGAGGACAATAATATATAAGATAATAAATACCAAAAAAACCCGCTCCACTTACACATCATCTTCATTCGAATGAGTAGCTTGTTGGCTGTCCAGTTCATCCTTCAGCAAGACTCTCCGCTTGGCAATGATCTCGCTGGAGAAGCTATGCACCACATCCAAAGGAGCGATATAATCCTTGGCTGCCAGCAAATTAAAGAGTCTGTCTCCCCAGAAGAAGGGGTTGCTCAATCTCCTGATAAAGCACTCCTCAATTTGGCTGAAATTCTCCCGGTAACGATCGCCTTTCTCTGCCATTTCGTCCAGTTTGACGCCCATGGCAGTCTCTGTAGTTAGGAAATAATTATATTATATATTTTTTTAAATTAATTTTTCATTAGATATACCACAAATACTGTTGAGAGTAAATCTGGGAATGACATCATTCAAGACAATAGTAGCCTCATCTTTGCCCTTAAATTGCTGCACAAATTTCTGGCTCTCCGTTCTATAAAGGGGAATTTAGTAAATAAAATAACAATTTTAGGTTGTATTCAAGAAACTCACTTGAAAATCTCTTGGAACTGATTTAATATATTAAAGTGGAAGGTGGGTGTAAGCATCTTCCTACGGGAATGCCATTTCTTGCCTGAAAAATTAAATATAATTCATAGATTGAAGATAATTCCATACGAAACTTACCTGTCGATGTCAGAAGCCCAGTCCTAAGGAAAGGCTGTAGGAAGTTGTAGACCAAACCCTTGGTTATAAGGTTCGGATGATTCATAACATTCTCCGCAATTTCCGCATCTATGATATTATATATGGGCTTACCCATCCCATAATGAACGTAGCTTTCCTTCATTTCCTTGGCCCGATTTCGGGAGTGATTAAACACAGCGGCTGATTTACAAGAAAAAATGGCAAAAATGTTGTAAACATCAGATAAGTCAATAAGTACCACGATTACCTACCATTATCGCAGCCATACAAATCCAGGGTATTGCCAAAAATAGTTTTTCCCGGAGCTACGGGTGAAATGCTCTCCGCAGACCTTCCATCCTTTGTGTATAGTCTCTTGGCAAAGAAGGCCATTACATAGTAGTCCTTGTTGAGCCTGTAGAGCCAGTGCAACAACAGGCTCCCAGCCACAATCAGGATCACGAAGAACATTTTTACTGGACGAACCGAAACCGTCGACTTCTAAAACGAAACTGATTGCCGTGCTCCAACTTGAGATGCTTTTAGCTATCAGCCGGTTCCATTCACACTTTATACAACGCCAGACTAACAGATAGATATATGTATATGTATGCTCGTAGTTCACCGTCGCGTTCACACAACACACATATTATACTGACTTGGTGTTTATAGTCCAATTAATGCATCGAACTGTTGTGGGAAAGTGTAAAGACTGAATTGCAACAAACTTGTTTCACTCAAAACACTTCAATTTCTGATATATATTTTCTAAGGCGTTTGATTTGTTTACATTTGGTGAGCTTGTACGCTGCGCTATTCATATCTTGTAATATCTTTTTGGATAACTTGAAATACGTTTCAGCATTGTCATGGTTAGAAGGCAAAAATGCTTGGCCATAAAATGTTCTGTCTATTGGACTTTAAAGATTAAAAATGAACCTAGGAATCAGAAGCTCTTTGCAATCTTTTTACGAAATATTAAATTAGCTTAGTTATGATGACGAGGCCTAATATTTTACAAAGCAAGAAGTAAACTGTAAACTGTATACCAAAAATATAATAAAAAAAAGAAGAAATAAATATAAGTAGTATAAATGTTAAAAAAAAAATCCTATGCCATCGTTTTCTTTACTAAATTTATAAAAAAGGGAAAACATTTTAATTTAATTAAACAAAATAGAATATAAAAGCTACGCCTTGCCCAAAAGTTTCCTTTTTTTTATAAATTTATATTTTTGTACAAAAAAGCGAACTGGAAACATTGTTTGTTTTTATAATCAAAAGTAAACAAAAGCTATGTATATTAATTGTTTATTTGTTTAAATGGCCCTGACCTACCTTATTTTCTGAATTCTAATTTTATTCGGGGGAATCAGCAATATGTATAGGTATGAGCTATATTTTATCACCTATATGTATATGTGCATATAAACAAATAAATTTAAATAATATACGCAATATAAATACTTACAAAACCTACTACATTATTTAATAAATATGTATATATATCTCAGAAATAAACAAACTAAATTGTAGCGATCTCTACAGCTGCCCAATAAATATAAACCCGCCGGAAAGTATGCAAGTAATAAGAGGATTTATATGTATTTCAATATATATTTATATACATATATTCTCTTTTAAGAACTAAACAAAACACAGTTCAATCTGATGAAATCTGTATACAAAATATGAAATTTATTATTGCTACTCATGATTTCAATATGAATATGAATATATTTCACAATGCTAAGAAAAATCATGGCAAGTACAAAGTACTTAAACCAAATTGGCACTTGTATTTATACTAAATATAATCTCCTTAAATCGATGGGCTATATAAAAGTCACTGCCGCCTCACTAGCTGGACTTTTATTGTGTCCTTGAAGCGCAGGGTTATCCCAGTCTGAAAGACAATGGACTTGGGATCGATAACGGGCAGAATCCTAAACTGCTTGAGGATGACCACCAAAAGGGTCTTCATCTCCTGCATGGCATACTTTTGACCTGTAATTATAGAGGTTGCAGTCATAGAATATAATTTATATTGTATTTTCCCTTACCAATGCAGTTTCTTTGTCCAGCACTGAATGGGATGTAGGCGTAGGTGTGCCGGTTCAGACAGTTCTCGGGCAGGAATCTTTCAGGACGAAATTCCTCAGGGGAATCCCAGTACTTGGGATTGCGATGGATGTCATAGACATGTATGTTGATTTGAGAACGCTTGGGCAGGATGAGGCCATTGTCCAGCTCGGTCTCCTCGATGGTCTGACGACCCATTATAGGGATAGAGGGATAGAGGCGCATGGTCTCCTTTATAAAGTATTCCAGGTGTCTCAGTCTAGTCAGCTGACCCATGTTAAGGTTGCTCAAGTCGTCTGGAAATAATCTTTAAATTAATTTAAATATTTGTTATAGCTTAAAGATATTACCCTCTATATTCTCCTGTATTTCCTGGTAGCACAGCTCTTGCTGTTCAGCATAGACAGACATATTTAGCAAAGCAAAGACCAGGCTTATAGAGGTGGTATCGTAACCCTCGGCCATCAGAGTGTCCACCTCCTCACAGATGCCTATGTGATCAATGAGACCATCTTTTTCCGCACAAATCAAGGTGTCCAGCATGGCAAAGCGCTTCTTTCTAATCACACACCTATCAAAATAATATTAAAATTCAGATAAAGTTAGTTTCTAGATCATAATTATCTAGGTTTTACTTACATATCATCATCAGCTGTTTGAGTGGCTCTCCTGTACTCCAGCTCCTCTTCTAGTAAAACTCTTCTCTTGGCAATTATTTCACTGGAAAAATCATGGACCACCTTGAGAGCTGTTTCATATTCCCGCGCTGCAAACAAGTTGAAAACGAAGTCATCCCAAAAAAGAGGATTACTTATGCGGCGGATGAAGCTTTCATCTATGCGGAGGAAGTTCTCTCTATAAAGATCGCCCTTCTCGGCCATTTCATCTAGTTTAATGCCCATGGCAGTTTCTGTTATATACAAAAATATTTTAGTTAAATGATCCTTAACTAGAATGATATATACACTTACCACAAATGCTGTTTAGGGTGAATCTGGCCAGGCGATCTTTCAGCGAGACAGTGCACTCATTTTGGCCTTCAAACTGGGCAACAAACTTCAGGCTTTCCGCTCTAAAATACAAGTAATTATAAATAATTATAGTTAATAACACATGATTAAAAAAATAGGGTGTTTAAAATACCCACACAAAGATCTCTTGGAACTGGTTCAGTATATCATAATGAAAGGTTCTGGTCAGCATGTTCCTGCGTTTGTGCCATTTCTTTTCTGTCAAGGATTAAAAATTATCTATAAATAAACTGGTGAGGTATTCTCCTCAAAGATACCTACCTGTGGCTGTGAGCACTCCCGTTCTGAGGAATGGATGCAGAAAATTATAGATGGCACTCTTGCTTATCAGGTTGGGATGATTCAGTACATTGCCTGCATTGTGGGCATCGATAACGTTGTAACTGGACCAGCCCATGGCATACTGGAGATAGCTCTCCCGGCACTCTCTCGCCTGTTTACGAAGGTGTTCAAAAACTCCCGCTAAAATCAATAAAAACGCGTCGGTAATATGAGCATTTAAGATAAGAAATTAAGTCTGATGTTAAAGTTCGTTTAGGTTGGCGTGATTGCTCACCGGCGTCTTTGTCAAACAAGTCGAAGCTATTGGCGAATATGGTGCGACCCTTGGGCATGGGCACCATGCTCTCCAAGGGTCTGCCATCCTTGGTCCTCACTCTCCTGGCCAAGCCAGCCAGTATATAGTAGTCTTTGTTTACTTTGTAGATCCAGTGCACGAGCACACTTAGGGCCACCGACAACCAGAGCAACCAGATCATCGCTGCCACTGCTAGAACTGGATCCAATCGAGTCACTCTCAATACTGCTCGTTCCACGCTAGGTTTTCTTTATCAACCGGTTTCGTTTTAAAACACCACACACGGTCCGCAGCCATAACTGATTAGATTTTACTCTGGACATGTGTATATATATTCGGTTATGTATCGTATGTTTGTTTGTTCGCTCAGCTGGCTCCGATTTCGGGTCGCGTTCAGCCGGAGGGATTGGGTTCTCGGCGTTTTTAATCGATGTTTTTGTAGGTTTATGGTTGATGAAGTGAGTTCTAGAGGGAGTAAGTGTTAGTGTAAATATAAGGGATCAGTTTTTGGCTTAATAAATTTCATATTAGATGTTGGTTGTATATATTTTTGGGTAAAATGTTAAAGAAATAAAACTTGGTATAAATCTTTAAATAATTGCCACATTTGTGGTAATTTTCCTAGAGTTCTAGATCTGAATATTTTTATAAAAAGTCATCATCTAAATGCATTTCAATTGTTAACAGACTTAAATCTTTATTTATAATTTTTTTAGGGATATTCTAAATGCATTTTTAGTTACTTTTGATGGTTTGAAACACTTTACAATGAATTTTGTAATTTGAAATTAATAAAACTTTAATTTAGTCATACTCTTACCTTATGTAATTAATTTGCAAACTGCATTTTCCTAGATATATCTAAATGCACTTGACTTGTTAACAGACCTAATGTCATTACATTAAAAGGGAAACCAGCCTTTTTCCTTGTGAATGTAGCAATCAACTAAGTGCAAGGATGCCCCTTGGTCATGGCACATTTTTCCTTTGCCATTTTTGCATCGACAGCTAATTGGCAATGGGATTTCATCAATTACAAGGAATGCAGTAATTCCATTCGCCAGAGCTATAGTACTTCACTCGACCTACTTTCTGACAAAGTACATGACACATTACGGAATAAAAGGGGGTAAAAAAAGAAGGAGGAGCAGGAGCAGGAGCAGGAGTAGGAGAACCAGGAGGAACCAAGAGCAGGAACTGTACTGAAAAGCGAGAGTTTTACTCAGAGCCGGAGAAACTTGAGGCTGCCGTCGGCGATTACGAAAAGCTAACTGAAGAGATGGAAATGGCGGAAAATGCAGTCAGTCATGGCTGCGAATCTGACAGAAACTTCTCCGTATCCCCACTCTGTTTCAGGTTGAGCAGACAGAGGACTGAGCTCCAGCTGCCTCTCATGTAAAATTGAAACTTGAACTGTGCGTTTGTCCTACGACCTTTTCTCTGGCTTTCTCTGCATCCTCCTTCCTGGAGGGGAGGTTCTCCCCCTTTTCCCTCCTGATTACTTGCCAAATGCATATTGGAAATTTGCAATTTCGATGGCACTCGAAAAGTCAGAGAGGAAAGTTCACCGAGCCGGGGCCAAGTTATTAAATTAGATCACATATGAAATATTTATGGCAAGAGTTCCCGAGTTGCACCGCCGACTGGCTTGAGTTGAAATTGCATTACCTTCAGTCAAGCCGCAATCTTCGGTGGATAAGTTTATATAAAACACTGAAAAGAATTGGGGGGTTTCAAAATTATTATTCAAAGTCCTAAATATAATATATTTTTGTTGGGAAATGCGGGTTTAAGAAATGTATACTTAAATTCCTTAAAAACTTGAATTTTTTTGCTTAAATAAATATTAAAACTTTCCTGAAATCTCTTAAATTTAAGCATTAATACTTACAACCCCATTAAATCTCAATTTTCTCGCAGTGCACTTATTTTTCGGTTTCCATTATCTCATTCCCAGATGCCTCGCCAGGCTGTCGGGCCCCGGATGTGCGCTTCACGATTGTCAAGCCGGAAGCCACCACCGAGCAGCCGTTGGCCAAGTTTGAGACAACGCAGGTCTACCTGCCGGAGGATTTCACCACGGCGGATGTGGAGTTCATCGATTCGGTGCCCCGTCATCCCAGCGAGAATCATGCGGCCGTAATCAATCCTTATTCCTTGGACCTGGGCGATGACCATCTGCATGTGGGCGATGCTGCAGCCAGTTTGGTGGGCGATGATGACCTGGGCGACGAGGATGAGGAGCTCCATGATGACACCAATCCCGACAAGCGTCTGAATAATAACCGCAAGCAGGGCAAACGACGTCGCTCGGGCTCCGGACGCCGCCGGCGGATTGAGAATGATAATGGCCAGACTGGTAGAGGACGTGGCAGTCGGTACAAGCGCCATGCCATCCTCCATGATGCCGAAGCCTCGCCGGATACGGATCGCTGGGCGGGCAGCAAGCTGGCCGCCGAGGGTGATGTGTACTATGTCCATATAGCTGATATCCTGAAGAGCCGAGAACCCAATCGTGAGCTAAAGTCCAAGCTGCACAAGCTCAAGATGAAGGCCAGGATGAACAAGTGTCTGAAGGATGGGGACAAGGAGAAGTGCATGAAGCTGTTGCAAAAGAAGCCCAAGAAGAAGGCTCCCAGGCAGGAGGAAGCTCTCAAGAAGGAGAAGAAGCTAACCAAGGAAGAAAAGAAGCTTTCGAAGGAGGACCAGAAGCTTTCCAAGGAAGAACATCCCCTGAAGGAAACCCCAGAGGAGGAGGTAGACCAACACCAGGAGTCCGGACATCACCGCCGACGCGGCGACAGTCACGCTGCAGAGCTCGACCAGCGTGACTTGAGTCCGCGTTGGCGTCAACGCCGCAGCACCGAGTCCAAGGGCGATCTCGGCCAGCTGCCGGAGATGGGACCACAGCTGCCCTCCGAGGAGGAGCTGCTCCAGCAATACGGAAATCAGTCGAGCAGTGCACGAGTGGCCCTGTTGTGGCAACGTGTTAAGCGCAAGTCGGGCAAGACCACGGGTGCACTGAGCCGTCCGAAGGGTGGTGGCGACTCTAGCTCCAAGACCACCAGTCGCAAGGATAAGGGTAAGTGTGCGTCCGCACGGCGGCCAGACACTGGCAATGCCACAGTGCCCAATTCCTACGACGGACTTTTAGCCGCTGTCGCTGTCTCGTTGTCTGTCTGTCCGTCCGTGTCGCGCCTCCACCCTCCCCCCTGGAAAAGGGAGTGGCGGATATTCCACCGCCTCAATGTCCTTGCAAAAAGGTTATAATGTTGCAGTATTTTATCTACTCCTTGATGGTCCGATATCTTTAGCAGCGAAACTAAGGGTTTTTGGAGAGTAAAAATTAAATGAAATAATGGTTTTTAAATCAAATTTTAATAGGTTGTAATACTCATAAGATCTTAAAGGTTTAGCTTTACTTTAAACCTATTTACTAGAGCTTAAAATATACCTTTTACCATATATTTATATATATTTGTTTGTATATAAAACCATAAAATTGAACTATAACCTTCCCTTACCTAGTGATTTTATTTTGCTTTCAAGCTCTTGTATATAATGTATACAAAATTGCTAAATTCGGCTATATATTGAAACCGCTTTTGCAAGGACATTTAAACACATGAACACAAACACACCTCTAGAACACACACACACCTGTACAACACACACACACACCTGTACAACCTACACCTAAACATAAACGGAAGTTTGGAGAGCCGAGAACACACCGAACATACTCGTAAAAGCTAATCGCAGTCACAGCCAAAGCCACAGCCATCGCATAGCATCCCAGCCATATAGCTCATCCCCCCTAATAGCTCCAAGTTCACACCTGCACCAGGCACCTGTACTAAAACCTGTAACCCCTCATCCGTAACCCCTAGACCGTACTTTGCTCGCTGCCTTCCTTGGGCTTTTCATTACTGCCGCCATGGCTGGTCATGGTTTATTTGGCCTTTCCATATCTTTGTCGTGGTCGTTGGGAGTTCAGAGTTCGGGGAACCGCTCTTTGTTGGCGGTTGGCGAAGGTCCTTTGTTATGGCCGGAATGAATTTCCTTTTGCCCGCCTTTGTTTGCCTTGCAACCGGGCGGGCTCCTACAATGGCTCCGCTTTTGTCCGTAACCGTGGCTATATCCGTCTCCGTCTCCGGCTTCGGATACAGATTCAGCTTCAGCTTCAGCTCTAGCTTTAGCTCCAGCTCCACCTCCTGCTCCTCCTCCTCCCTTTCCCTTACTGCCCCTTTTTTCTTTCTATTTTCTATTAAGCAGCCCCCATTTCTGGCATAATATTATCTTTCGTGTTATCTTTGCCTTTTCACATCTCCCTTTCTCAGCTTTTTATTTTATTTTTTTTTTGATGGGTCTGCTGGAAAATGAAGTTGTATCCTGTTAAGTGGCCACTTCGCCAGCCTTCTGGTTTTCTTTTAATGCATATCTAAGCACTTGAAGTTTTCCGCTGGCAGCACTTTTCGCACGTCCCTTGGCTTTCAATGGGACTAATGTGGGTGCTAGTCAAGGGGATGGTCCATAGTCAAGTTTTGGGTCAACACCCAAAAGGAACTGCACTTCATCGGCATGGTTCGTCATCATCATCAGAGCATCCACATTCTCATTTCATTCGCATGCCGCTCGACGGCTCATTAGATGCTTGCTCTATTTGCTCAACTCCCCCCTCTGAACGTCTATCTACCCCACCCCTGTTTCTTGGCATGGTACATTGCCCATCTCACGACGCCCACACCTTCTGCTCTTCTCGTCCCCGGTTCGCTTATCCAGGTATCTATGACGAGGACTCTGGCTACACGCCCGTTCATCCCGATGAAGGCGAGTTCGATGAGGACGAGGAGGAGGACGAGGAGGTGGACATCCTGCAGCAGTTCACCGAGGTCTCCGAGATCCGTTTCCCGGGCGAAATAGGACCCATGGGCGATCGACGACTATGCAAGATCCGCTGTGTCAAGGGCAAGTGGGTGGGTCCGCTTTGTGCCACCAACGAGGAGGGTAAGTGAGCTACACTCCAGCGCACAAAACAGCTCACACAAACACACACCAGCAGAGCGACAATAGCACACACAGATACTTAGTAGCAGTTGCAGATACATAGCTCCAGTTAAATTTAAAGATACAGATACACTTAAGTCACACAAACACACAAGCAAAGTTGCGAATTCATTTGTATTTCATATGCAAATAAAGCCAACTCAATCAGCGCACAATCAAACAAAGGACACAATCAGATTGTTGTTTCATTTAAATCCACTTATTGTTTTCATCAATTAAAAGTACACAGGGAAAAATGCAACACATTTCGATAATTAAACACAAAGGGGGGTTGTCTTAACTTTACGGTTTTTAAATCCATTAAAAAACGTGTCTAGAAGTATTTAAAAAAAAGTTGTCTCTAAGTAAATTTGATTTAAAAATATTAATTTGCTTAAATCCTATCTAAAAGTAAGTTGCACAATTTATATCAGTGTATGGCATACTTTCAGGCACTATTAAATATTTTATTGGTCATATTCCCAATTGATTTCAAATCGCTTTTAATTAAATACCCCAGAAATTTATACAACACCCGCACTTTAAGAACATATACTAGTAAAAAGTACCCAAATGATGACCGTTTCCGGTGATATTCTCTCTCTGTGCGCCAATATCTAAACCCCCCTCCATGCAGACGATAACGGGAACGTGAAGTTCCAGCCGCTGTACAAGAGCTGCCACGTGAACCGGATACCGACGCACCTGCTGCTTAGCTACCGCAACATTTCAGTGGTAAGTGGTTAGAGAGCTCGAAGGTCGAGGGTCGAAGGTCGACAGGTCCTTCGACAAGGATCACCTGGCTGCCGCACGAAAAAAACATAAAAAAAATACAACACAGCAAAGCAAAAGCACAGCACAACACATACATGCAAAGCACACACGCACACCGGTACACCATATGCATATATACGTTTTTGTAGATTTCCGGACTGGCCGATTTCCGGAGAGCCTGCGATACGCCGATAAAACTCGATTGGGCCGATATCTCAACTCCGTTATCGATTCCGAGTTCGATTTCCACTCTCCGTCTTTGTCTACTCGCACCAAAACAGTCTCCCTATCTCTCTCTCTCTCGCTCTCTTTCGCTCTCTCTCTCTCTCTACTCCTCTATCTATCTTCTCATATCTCAAAATCTCAATCTCAATCTCAACCTCAATCGCAATCGCTATATCTCAAACGCAAAAGCAGCGATCAAAGCCATCTGCATGTTGAATGCTCGAGAATCGGGCGAACTATATCAATCGATCCTATAGAATGTGTGTTTTTTTGGTACTCTCTGATTCTCTCTCTTGCAGACACCGATCCCACCAAATCGCGGCTGGCGTAAAACGCGTTTATCCAAATCGACACTTCTCTCAAATACAGAAATTGTGAGTCGTCGTTGTAGCTGTTGTGTAGATTTGCACCAGATACACACTCAGCCCAGAGCACTAAGAAACAGAATAGAATACACCCACTCGAAAAACACACAGACACCCAAGACAACACAGCACACAGGAGTTACAGATACCCAGATACACCCGAGATAGATACAAATACAGATGCGAGGAACTGCACGCCAGAGCAACCAGAGAGCCGCTTTCCCAGCTCGCGGGAGCATCTTATTTTTGTGATAACTTTCTCCACCTTCTCTCTCTCTCTCTCTTTCCTCTCTTCTCTCTATTTTATTTTCTCCACCTTGCCCCTTCTCTTGGCTTTCCTTCCCCCCCTTTAGAATGTGGGCTGGGATCTGCCGCATGGACACTCTCTGCAGGCTCGCTGTCAGGAGCTGGGCATCTACAAGCTTCTGGGGGAATCACGGGTTCTCTGCTCCAATGGCCTCTGGGCTCCTCGGATGCCCAGCTGTGTGCCCACCACTGTTTTGACCAACTACTCCGAGGACAGTGCCCCCTCCATACGCATCAAGATCTTCAATGGCTCGCACTCCTTTGAACCTTCAGGAGTGATGGCTGTTCCCCCGCACAGCACTGTGCTCATGGACTGCATGTATCCCCGGGTGAGAGGCACCCCCGAGTGGAGCTGGACCAGCTGGTATATGCAGTACTCCACGGGTGAGACAATCAGGAATGCCTTAAGGAGAGTAAACCACATGATCTGCCTTCTAGGATGGTCTCCCGCCCAGGAGGAGAAGGCCGTACGCTATCGCCTGAGCATCAAGAATATTGAGAATAATGATTCTGGAACCTTTACCTGCACTTCACCCAGGGGTCTGACCAACAGCATTGCCGTTGTGGTGGCCACTTCGACGTGTCCGCAGCTAACAGAGCCGCTGGCGCCGCTCAAGCTGCGCCTCGAGGGCAACAAGCTGGGCCAGCGGGCGCACTACGAGTGTCCCGAGGGCTTTCGGCTGGACGGCGCCTGGAATGCCACCTGCCTGGCCTCCGGCAATTGGTCATCGCCGACGCCGACCTGCCATGCCATCCAGTGTCCGCGTTTGGAGCTGGATGATCCGCACCTAAGCCTGATCGAGCTGAATACGTCGGCATGGGGGCGGGCGGTGTTCAAATGCCAGTGGGGCTTTAAGCTGACCGGACCGGCGCAGCTGGACTGTGAGCCGTCGGGCGTCTGGAGTGGCCCCGTTCCACGTTGCAAAGGTGAGGGATTAGAGTGGGGGGAAGGGGTCTCATTCTTTAATTCTTTTGCTAAAAAAATATCACAAATATTTTGAACTAACTCACAAATCCTAATGTCCCTTTTCACTGTCCAATACCCTTCCTTTTTTGTTTTGGATCCTCGACCGCAGTCATCCAGTGCGTGATGCCAGTGGCGCCGCTCAATGGCCGGATCGGTGGAACCAGCCTCAGCCAAAGGCGACTCACCGTCGGCGCCCTGGTCACGTTCAGCTGCAACGACGGTCACAGCCTGGTGGGCGAGTCGAGCATCATCTGCACGGAGAATGGACAGTGGTCGCATTCGCCGCCATTTTGTAAGTAGCCACCACGCCACTCCACCACCACACCCCACACACACTCACTGACATAAATTATATATGTCCGTAATGTGGATGTGCGTGCGCCGAGTAACCATAACCATAACCCCCGGGAGAGAGATTCTCCCGGCGCACCGCTCCACCTACAACTCCTCCACGTGGACCCCATTAATGACTCTTGTGTGTTGTATTTCCGCCGATCTTGATACCGATACCGAAAACCGAAAACCGAAAACCGTTACCGAAAACCGATACCGAAAACCGATATGATACCGATACTGATACCGATATATCCGCTAACCGATACCGCTCACGATAATCATCACATCCACATAATCATCGTGCACGAAACATGCATGACTTGCCCGCCCACTGACCATCCACGATCTCAGGCAAATCGCAGTGCCCGTATCCGGGTGACCCGGCCAACGGCCTGATAGCGCCGCTCAAGTTTAACTACGACGCCGGAGACTACCTGAGCGTCCAGTGTCGGCCCGGATTTGTCCAGAGTTACGAGGGTCCGCCCGAGCGGCCCAAATGCCAGCCGGATGGCCGGTGGTCTGGTCCGCTGCCCAAATGCAAAAGCTACGAGGAGGTGTAACCTCCAGATTTCCAAAAACGACAACGAAAACGAAAGTCAAAGGAAGCAGCAGCCCAAAAGGATTCGCCGGATCATCGCCAGGCAGTAACTCCAAATGAAAAATACAGAACGAAACCGAGTGATATTTAGATTAACTTAGTGAGAGGTATCAAAATTAATAGATATTTTATCAGGTTAGGTTCAATTCAAGTCGATATCTTTTAGAATCTCTCCTCTGCAGCTTTTGAAACTACATATGTATGTTATATAAAAAACAGATCCAGTTCAAGATCAGGCACACCCCCACACCCCCACAACCCCACACTCTACACACACAAGAAATTTGTTCTTTGCGCTTGCATTTCCATCTTGTACTAAATCTACTAATCAAAGAATTATATAACCAACAACTAGTACAGGTATTTATGTATTACGTATATTCTGGTTGCAACTCCAAGTTACATAAATGTAAATGTTTAAAACGAAAACGAAAACGAAAACGAAAAACGAACAAACACAACTTACCCACAGTGCGAGTATATATATATACAATATATATACTAAGATTAACGATTCTCTATTCCACCATAACGAATGTATTACACTGAGAGGCAGGAAGGTAGGTTGCAGCAGCACTTGTTGGATGAGTTAATTAGTTAGGAGCTAAGCAGGGACAGGAGCTAAGCAGGGCCAGTCATATCCTTTAATTATTCCGTGTAGACCACAGAGAGAGAGAGAGGAGCCTAGGTAGGTGCGAGTATTGTGAGCAGCTGCAATCTTTTTTGTGTAAAGAAAAGACCGTTTTAAAATAAAAATACGAATATTGTGTAAAATGCAATGCTCCAGTGTCTTTAAATGTATTTGAGGGGGGAAGTGGGATGGAACACCTGCTGAAGCTGGAGGGGACCCCAGCTCAGCGTGAAAACTGTGCCAAGGAAAGCCATATGCACGTGCTTGTTTCCCTTTCGCCTAAGCCAGTTGCTAATGCGAGCACAGGAGCAACATATCCAGCAGCAACATTTACGGCAGCAACATCGAAAGCGGCATCAGCGGCAAAAGCAAACATTTACTTCATAAATGTGCGCGGCACTGGGAGAAATATTTAAAAAAATATATATATT
>JAEIIJ010013709.1:0-46180 GCA_018904815.1 Drosophila ogumai | reverse complement strand
GAAGCAGCGAGATGAGAGCTTTGCCAATTTCCTGCGTGCCTCCAGGACTGTCTGTGGCAAAAAGGGCACCCAGGTGTGCTGCCCCAATGGAATGACAGTGGTCGCCACCACCAAGGCAAGGCCACGTTTGCTGAACGTCGACGAAATATGCGGCTTCACTGAGCGCAACTACAGAAAGATCGTCGGCGGCGAAGTGAGTCAAAAAGGGGCATGGCCTTGGATCGCGCTTTTGGGCTACGATGATGCCTCTTCGGCGCCCTTCAAGTGTGGAGGCACCCTGATCACCGCCAGACATGTGCTTACAGCAGCCCATTGCATCAAGAGTAATCTGTGAGTCTACTAGGAAGTGTTTTTTATAAGATTCTAGGTCTTAAACTGAACTCTCCATTTGATTTAGGCACTTTGTGCGCCTGGGAGAACATGATCTGAGTTCGGAGACGGAAACCACACACATAGATATCAATGTGGCAAGGGTAAGTGGAAGCTTTTAGAGAAGGTTTGTAACTGGGAGATTATTAACCTCCGTTTGATTCTGCCTTCCAGTACGTGGCTCATCCGGAATACAATCGCCTCAACGGACGCAGCGACATTGCCATTCTGTACTTGGAACGAAATGTACCCTTCTCCTCCAAGATCACCCCCATTTGCCTGCCCAAGTCACAGCCTTTGCTCTCCAAGACATATGTTGGCTATATGCCCTTCGTGGCCGGTTGGGGCAAGACCCAGGAGGGCGGTGAATCCGCCACTGTGCTCAACGAGCTGCAGATTCCCGTCTACAAGAACGAGGTGTGTGTCCAGAGCTATGCGGCCCAGGAGCGCTACATCAGCGCCGATCAGTTTGACGCTGCGGTGATCTGTGCCGGAGACCTTGGCGGCGGCCATGATACCTGCCATGGCGATTCCGGTGGACCGCTGATGATCCAGGAACAGGACAAACGGTACTATTTGATAGGAGTGGTGTCCTACGGCATAGGTTGTGCTCACTCAGAGGTGCCTGGAGTTTACACCAGCACGCAGTACTTTATGGACTGGATCACACAACAAGTCCAGGACACGTCCTAAGAAGCCAGCATTGCCATGCCATAAATGTAATATAATTAATATATATTTTAATTAATATATATATTTTTAAATACCCGAAAAATTTACATAATCTAAGTGCTAAACTTAAGAGCAAGACCTTTCCATTCTTTGAGTGCAAATATTGACACTCCTGGCTTTGTTCTCAGGATGTCTAATCTCTGGGTTAGATGCCTGGAAGCAGCAGGACTCCTTTTGGGGTTACTGCTTATATCCTTATGCAAATCGAGCGCAAGACGTCCATCAATCATGCTGGTAATGATCGAGAAAAAAAGGGGTTTACTCTACATATGTAAATGCGGGGTAAGAAGGCAGCCGTCGTCCCTGGACATGAACTGCATTGTAATTGCTTCGGCAGCCACAAGCGGATTTGCATAACTCAGCAGCATCCCTCTGCCAGCCTTCAAGATGCCTTGAAGATGCATCTCCAGGGCGCCATCTCTTGAAAGGAAACAAAGAGCTAAGGCTCCCCTCGCAAGTCCTTTCCCTTTCTCCAACAGCAGATGAACCAAAATCAAATGCCCAGACAAGAAGGAACACAATGCAAGACGAATCCTTTTTGAAAGTCAAAACAACGCCTCCCGCGCATTTGTGGCCACATGGTCTGGCTTACTTTTATGGGGGAATTCAGATTCAAATCGCATCTGGCAGATGATTTAGAGCCCAAACACATATAGGGTTCATTAAACTGCATTCCCCTTACTTGTTTTTTTTTATTGTTGTTCTCATTACAATTTAGGATGAAGATCATAACAGGCGATCATCATCATCATCAATAATGCCAACCAAGATTTGCATGCCGGGGATCTTTCGCTAAAAATTTGCATACCTAAATCCAAGCCACACAGGGGTGTTAATTACCAGATTCCCAAGAACAGATATCTTAATCGAAATTCGCAAAGGGTTCGCAGAGATTGGCAAGGGTTCGCAGGGATTAGAGGGGTTTCGCAAAAGGATTTTGTGCCTTTTGCGGCGTCAAGAGGCGAACAAAGGAATTGCCCACAATCGCATATGTAAACACGATCCATCAATATCAATATGGGTGCAATTGTGATCTATGATCTCGGCGATCTTTCAATTTGCCAGATGATCAATGAGGGCAATTGTCTGGTCTTTGTATTTTGGCAATGTTATCACACTTCAGGGTTTTGATTGCTCTATTTAAAGAGTAATGTGAATTAAATGTTATTAAAGATTAATTTTTTGAATTAAAAGAAAGTTAAAATGTTTATTTTGAGACTTAAAATTGATTTTGATTTTTATATTTGATTACAAATATATAAGATATTAATATATAGTAAGCTTTAATTTGTAATATTTTATCATATGCAACCCTCTTAAAGTTCCCAGTAAAATTAATTATCTTTAAAGATATCTTTAACTTTACTAGATCGCTTTATTGTACGATAAATAATCCTTTTATTACAGATTTTTAGAATAGATCACAGAGACTACAAACTAATTATCAACTTAATAGGCCTTAAACTATGTTTACTTTTCTTTTCCTTAAAAATAATTGAATTGCACTGAAATTTTAACGATTTGTATGTGTCCAAATCTGGCACTAGGATGAACATCCTTTCGGGCACCAAAAACCCTCCAGCTAGGCCTCAGGTGAGGCTGCACTCCGCTTGAGTGACAGGACCTCGTTCAGCGTGGGACTCAGTGCCAGAGCAGGATTTGCCACGGCTATGATGTTATCCCCCGCGGCGGAGATGACCTGGACACCACTGATGGCGGGACCGGAACCACTCAGATCCACAGACTCGCTGGGCGGTGAGGAGTTCTCCAATTGGCGGGCAGCCGGCGAACGTTCACCTTCCAGTCCATTGCAGGGCGTCTGTGGGTGAGTAGGGGAACAGGAGGCTCTTTTATTTAAGGCTTACTCGTAGGAGCGAACTGCCCTGGTAGAGCTCCAACACATACTCACTGGCATGGTCGGGGAACTGGAGTTGCTGAAGGAGAAGCGCGAGTCGTTGTCCTCGTAATCAGCCGTCTTGCCAAGTCTGGAAACAAGGATTTATAATATATTAAGATTTAAGATTTTAAATATTTGATAAGTCTAATCATACTCACGAGAACTTCGCAATTTCCGTTAGATCAAATGGCGGCTTGGCAAACTTTTGGTACATGGCAAACAGATTGTAGCGGGAGTCCTCGACAGCTTCCTTTATTTTGGTAGGGATTTTGTGGATTTATCAGCAAGATCAGGGATTAAACTTTATCTCTCTCTAACTTGTTTTTCTCTCTCTTTAGTATTTGCAAATAAGCCAAAGTGAAGCTAAGCGTGGCAAGTAGGCAAAGGCGCAGACAGTTTTTGTTGGGGACCAAGGAAGAAGACACGTGGATCGTTGGTTGGAAATTCCGTAGGATTTTATTTATTGACTCAACAGGTATAGGAAAGGTACACGAATATGTATATTGCATATGACTACCGACTAAATAACTTTGGCATACCAATTTCAACTAACAAGCATAGGATTATAACTAAGACTAAGGTTAGTAAGCAGTTTAAGCTAAAGGTTAGTGAGTGTCAAGCAAACAAATAGCAGAATAAATATCAACAATATAAATACAAACATAACGCAAATTTAAGAAAGTACTAATTAATTGCTAATAATACTAAGTCAATAAAGAAGAAGGTATTCTAACATGATAATGTCAGTGCAAGTTTAAAACCACCTAAAAAAAGGCCTAAAAAGTTGCTATAAGAAATCTTTTATAGCATTTTTAAAAGCACCTTTTAAGGAGATTTAAATTCTTCAGAAATGAAAGTAAACTGTATAAAAGAAGTTTATAAAAGAGATTATAAAAGTTTAAATAATTTACACTATATATATTTTAGTCTAGTCTACAAAAGAGTGACTTTAACCTTCCACAACCCGAGATATTCTGAAAAGAACCTCTCGACCAGGGTTAGTAGTGTTTCTTTTTTTTAAGTGGCGTTCGCGAAAGCTGCAAGGCAAATTTTGGGTTATCAGAGAGCCCTCAGACCTGGAGGGCTCTGAAGCGAAGCTGAAGCACTGCACCGGGCGACGAAACCTACGGCTCTACTTGGTCTAGCTTCCTTACCCTGTTCAAGTCGAGCGGCAGCTGGCCAGCGGCCTCCGTGGAGGATAGTCGCTGCCGCTTGGTCGGCATGCCCGCGTCACTGGACTCACAGTCCATATCGCTGGCCGGGATGCCCCCTGGTCCACTACCTCGTCCACCTCCGCCAGCACTAGCTCCCTGAGATGGAAGCTGGGTGAGCAGGCCACCATAACGGGCAATGCTAGCCGAGTGCCCAAAGCCAGCATCCTTGACAATCTGGCGGGCCAGCGGGAAGAGCTCATCGCGCCGGGTGAGCAGCCAGATGGTCTGGGGATTTCGGCAGAGCTGGGCGGCCGCCTCATTCACACACACCTCGTGCAGGGTCAGCGGCTTCTCCGGCCGCCGCTTGCAGTCAAAGCGGCCATAGATGGCCGAGTACTTACGGATTTCGTCCATGCGCCGTGGATCGTGCTCACCCATGGCAATGACCTGCTCCAGTTCCCGCGTGGTTCGCTTCCTGGTAGTCTGCGCCCGCGGTTCTCGCTGCGGCAGCTGTCTACCGATCTTCTCCGCACACATCGTGATCCTCTGGATCTGCATCTCGGTCAGCACGGGCGTAAGCTGTGGCGAACTGGAGGACACCTGGTGGGCAGTACTCACGGGTGGCAGGCTGCTGCTGTTGGCCGCCGGATGGGGACTACTGCTGCTGCTGGTTAGCGGGGTGGAGGGCAGGACCAGGGGCATGGGCACCGGACCGGCACCTGGACAGCTGATCTGGGTGATCAGAGGTCCAGGAGTCGGGAGCGAAGCGGAGGTGGGAACAGCAGTCGCCGCTGGTGGCGGGACCGGCGAGGGCTGAAAGGAGGTGCCAGTGGGATTAAAGGAGGGAAACTTCTGGCTGCGGGGCAAGGCGGGCGTGGAGTCAGGATTGAAGATCAACGCGGGCTTGGGTGGTGTCTCGCAAAGACCTGAAAAATTTAGATTATTAATTAATATTTTACCTTTTGATTTTCCTAGAAAATAAAGTGGGATTAGGTTTTTGTCCTTACCTAAGTGGGGCATGAGGGGTCCCTGGAAGAGACCCGGATTATTGGCCCACTCATGCAGCGCCTTCTGCAGACGACGGACATGGAGCGGCTTGGAGGCCATGCCCACCAGGGCCATGATCTCCAGGAACTCCTCCTCGCCGGCATCGTACAGCTGCTGCACATCATCGCCGCCCATCTCCAGGAGTGTGTCATAGTAGGCCAGCAGGCTGGCTCGCTGGAGCACCCGGTACAGCTGCACCTCCGCCTCGTTGCCCGGTCGCGATGTGGTGATCACTGGAAGACACAAAAAAAAAAAACCAAACAGGCTTTTAGCAAAAAAAAAGGAAGATATTTATGGAGTTCTGGCCTGAGACGTTCTCACAATGTTCTGAGACCATAAGAAAAAAATTTTAATTAAATTCGCTTTTTTTTAACCAAAAAAAAAAAAGGAAGAAAAAACTCGACGGACGTCGTCTGGACCCTAAACCCTTTTTCGGGCGAGCAAAAAAAAAGAGCCCGAAAAGCACACAAAAAGGATGAGGCGAGAGCTCGGAGCTGGGAACCAGCTCATCTGCATAAGCATAGGTCATAGCGATAGCGACGAGATCAACCCCTTTTCGAGGACCAAGGATCCGCGGCGATCCGATCGAAACTCGTTAGAAATGCGTCACGCATGCTGCAAGATGCCTTCAAGGATTGCCAGGATCATTTTAATCTTGCCTCATTTATTTGAATTTTTTTTCTGGTTTTATCACTTTCGATTTTTGGCAAAAAAAAAAAATACATATAAATAATAAGGAAAGGAAAAATAAAATGGTGGAAGGATTGTCGTGTGAAAGACATACACAGAGAAGTTCATAGGAAACCTGGAAAGCCTGCCCTGCCTGGCTCTAGGCAGCGATTTATTGCTCATACTAATGAATCCCGCGCCGCAGAGGCAGTTACTGTTATGGCAGGCTGCTGCTCCAGCGCTCTAAATGGACGACGCCGATGACGATGACGAGGATGATGATTATGTCAAATCGTAAATAATTATGTGAGAATATTTCAGGCGGCGACAACGTCTCCGCCAGCCAGCTTTAATTAATAGAAAAACGAGCTGCTGGCCAAGTTAAATTATAACAAACTGAGGGCAGCGACAGAAAAAGCCGCGTACATCGATTGCCATCCTCCGATTCCATTCGTTTGTTTTTTTTTTTGTTGCTACTAACCACAAGCGCATCCACCAACGACAAACACCAAGGATGAGAGGATGAGGATCCGCTCTTCTCACTTGTCGCGTCATTAACCCACGCTCCGCGCCAGGGGGTTGTGCTGGTGGTTATTACAATTTATGGCCGGCGGCAAAGAATAATTCGCATTCCTATCCGCTTAATTGGGTATATCATAAATAGTTTTCGAGAACTGAAATTTCAAACAGGCTGAACTTGAGAGTTGTGATGGTGAGCCACGAGTTAACTTAAAGTGAGCGTTAATAGAGACTTGAAATGGCTTATAAATGTTTGTTAAATCTGATAATTGGCCTAGAAGGTTGCACTAAATAAGCTTGGAATTTATTTAGAAAATAAGGTGAACTATTTCGGTGAAAGTTTATACCGTTTTGGGGATCGTGTTTATAAAATCCTAATAAATTCAGTGCAAAGTTTACATTAATTTGAATACTTTTTGAGCTCAAATTTGCTATAAGAATAATACAAATTAATTAATATTTAAATTAATAAATATTTAAATGTTTTGATTTTTCGAAAGTAAATCTTGAGATTATAAAATATTTATAGTACAAATTTGTATGACAAAAACATGGAAAAATATGAAGATCAGAAAATTTATATTTAATTTATATTTTTAAATTCAAAAACATTAATATCTTTTAGTTTTTCCAAATTAAATCTTAGAGACATCACAGACCCCCTCTGTAAACTTTAACTGACCGCTCAAGGGTTAAACTCCTGTCCACACTTCTGCTCTATGCAACTACTACAACTACATGGTCTGCCCCCACTCTCTTTTCTCTCTTTCTCCCTCTGCCCCACTTGCGGGTATTTAACGCAGACTTGCGTAAGTCCGGGAGTCTGGGGGCGAGCGAGCGAGAGGGGCATACCTTCGCAGCAATAAATAAATGAGACGTGATTTCAATACACAAATAATGCTGCCAGGAGCAGCCAGGCAGAGGAAGGGAGAGCCGTTGGAGCAGTGAGGCGAGAGCGCCAGAGTGGGAGAGGTAGAGTTGGGGACACTTGGCTGCTTCTCCTTCCTCCAGTTTCTCTTGCTCTTCCTCTGCTGCTGCGGATTGTTGCTGATTTTTTATTTATTTAATTTGCGGGTTCGTTTTTTTTTTATCCCCACTGCCTCAGCTTCTTCTTTTTCTGCTGCGGCTGCTGCTGGTTTTGCTGGTGTTCTTATTGTTGTTGTCATTTGCTAAATATGCTGTTTTTATGCGAACGGCAAATGGTAAAGATGGACAAAAAATTAACTGCAGTAACTTTTTAGTTGGCACTTGGCAGCAATAATGACATTCGACGCCACATACCAAGCAGCTGCCCAAGCAGCCAGGACCACAAATCGGTGACACTGACAGAAATAAATCAATCAATTTTAGATTGATATTTAATTTAGTTTGATTTAATATATTAAAATTATTAAATAAAATTTGAAAAATCTTGAAAAAGTATTGCAAAATGAAAAGACAAAACTACATTTTTACAGAGTCTTTTCGTATTATCAAAATAAATAACATTGTTACTCAATATTAAGTATTTTCTCACAAGAATTATGCCTTTTTTATTAAGAAAATATTTAAATATTAATAAAGAAAATAAAAACCTACATAGAAAAAGCTTACCGAATTGAAATGAATATTTAATTTTCACATTGCAAATTAAAAGTGTATAAAAACCTCATCTTCCTAAAGTAAGCTTTCTCTCTAGTTTAATTTCCTTTTAAATGTTTAAACTAAATTCTTCTGAATTTTTGTAAAAAAAATTCAGTTTTTCTGACTATTTAATATTTATTTTAATTCAATATCGCTTATCAATGAAATAATTTTAGTTTATTTCTCTCAGTGCACCCTGTGCGTTAAAGTGACAATGTGTGCGTGTGCGGAGCAGTCAATCGTGCGATCGCTTCGATTATGGGCAAAAAGTAGACGCCGGACTTTCCAGACTTTGACTTGGAGAGTTGGAGCTGGAATCGGAACCTGGAGGTAGCTTCTGCCTGGAGCCTGCAGCCTGGGCCCTGGGACCTGGAGCTGAGACCTGGGACCGAGACCTCCTCCGCCTCTCTTTGACTGTCCCTGCTTAAGTTGGCATCGGCAATGGGCAAGTAACCGAAACTATTTCTCATATACAACGATAAATTAAAAGCCAACTTTTTTCAACGACCAAATTCTTGTCGATCAAAATTCCATTGGTGGCAATAACTTGGCCCGTACGTGCCAATGGCCCCCGACAGACGCAGGGCCATAACCATAACCTGCACGGCAAAAAGATAAATGTCAACTCAATTTTTCACATATCGTAGACTTTTTCTATATGCTCTGGATTCTAAAAGTCAAAGATATGTGATAATGGATCGGATAATAATAGTTTCCTTCCCAATTCTTTATATTTTCTATTAGGATTACGATATATTTCTATTATAATAATAATGGTTCTTGAACTATTGGTAATATATGATATTTGGATCAAAGATCATAGACAGAAATATCAGAACTTTACAGAACTTTACAAAAACTATCTTTATAATTTATAACCGTAGATTTTCTCCCCGTGTGACGACATTTTTTTTTCTGAAAGGCTGAGTATTTTTCCCAGCGAGAACGCGTCTCGTTGGTTGAGTCCTTTCAAACTGAGATTTTTTTTAAACAAAAATTTTACTACCCTCATCGCTTTAGGGTGAGTTTTTTCCCTGTTTCCTTTCATAGTTTTTGCTTGTCACCCCTAAGACACGGCCTATCACCATGAGCTGAATCTAACGGCTGCCTAGGCTAGAGATCCTACCTGGATCCTGGAACAGATCTCATTGGATGCCGTCTGCCATTGCTACCTGGAGGTATCTTAAGACTTGAGCAGATATGCAAAATAAGACACCCCGAGCGATGGGCAGCCACCAAGGAAGTGGAAACCGGAACCGCAATTCTTTGAGCATGAAGGCCACTTTTCTTTGTTATCAGGCCAAGGTCCGTTAGGACCAAGCTTGGGTTCCTTGGGCTCGGAAAGCGTTTTCCGTTACATTACTATAAACAAAACAATGCTGATGGAACAATGGCTGGCGAAGCTTGTCAAATGAAGCTCGCGAAAAGAGCGCGAAAATTGCAGGCTGCGACAGGAGGAGATTGGCAAGGCTGCAGGAGGAAGCTCAATAAAGGATTCGATGCGGTCAGGAAGGGCAACAATAACAGAGTTGAAATAAAGAAGACATCTGCAAGTTTGTAGGCCTATTTTTTATGGAAAAAAAAACTTGTGAATATGTCCTTGGATTTGAGTTAGGAATTTAAAGACAAATTTGAGGAAGCATTTTACCCCTAAGCTTGTTCAGAAACAAAGTCATAAACAATATATCTTAAAATTCAATGTTTGCTTTAAACTTATTGAGACATTTTTACATTATTTAATTAATTATACATTTTGAAACTAACTTCACAGAAATTCACAGGAAAAAAAATCAATTATACCATATAAAATTTCTTTAAAAAAAAATATATAAAAATATGTTGCGAGTGTTTTTTTAAGATAATTTTCTTGTTCCATTTGTTATAAATAATTTTAATTTCATGTTTAGTTTAATGGATTTTTAATTAAGAATATCAACGAGAAAACTAAAATCCTTTAATTTTACTTTAATATAATATTTAAAATTTAAAATTAATTGCTACTTACTTGTTCCATTCGCATTCCTTCCAAAGATCTTGCCCTGCGGACTCATGATGGGACTGGAGGAAGCCGAAGGAGCGCCCGAAAGCGATCGCTGGCCCTCGGACAGACCACTGGCCAGGGACAGATTGTACAAATCCTCCTGCTTGGCCACCTCCAGGCTGGTGGCCAGCAGCTGCTGACCAGGAGGCGTTGCAGCGGCAGAGGCGGTAGCAGAAGCGGAGGCGGATGCGGAAGCGGAAGCGGAGCAACTGGAGGCGGGTTGGCTGTGACTTTTGCTGCTGGTGCTGGCAGCCGGCGAAGGCGTGGATGTGACCACTGTAGTGGAGGCTGTGGATGTTGTGGTGGCCACCGTGGCTGTGGGTGTGTTGGTGGGTGAGTTCGCCTCCATTGTGCTGAATCCTCGATAGACGATGTCCTTGAACTTAACGCGAGTTGGTAGAGCGAACAGAAACCAGGCACAGACACAAACAACCAATACGAAAGGCATGCAAACTAGGTTGAGGACACAAAGGATCTAGGATCTGGTGTGAGTACTACTCTCTATCTATAACTATATAACTAAGCACTATATCTCTGAGGAGATTGTGGGATTTTAGAAGATCACGGGAGTGACGAGAGTCGCGCTTGTCTTCAACGATCTCTGCGATCCGCTCAGCTCGAGGCCAGAGGAACTTCTGTTCTCGGATCCCGAAACGAGCCACTCAGGAACCCTTTTGGCCTCGGCCGAAGTTCGGCCGAAGTACACACGAAGTGCACCCGAAGTCCATGCTTTCGATTTCTTTGGCGAGGGGAAGAAAAACTCGGCGCATTGAATCACGCAGCAGACGGCAGAAAGGGTTAAAAACATTCAGGGATAACACAATAAAAAAAAAAAAAAAGCGAAAACAAATCAGGAGGAAGGGAGTTCAGGTTTCCACTGGCGAGGGTAAGTTTTTCTGCCGTCTCGTTTTTATGCCCGAGATTCTCTTATTAGAGCAGAGTCTCTTGGACTCAAAGCTGAGCTCTCAGAGCAGCCTTTCCTTGAGTGAATTTCTCTGCTCCGCCTCTCCGAAAGTCACTCGGAGATCGGGATTAGACTTGGGTGCGTTAGAGAGAGTCCTTTTCACAGATCCTTTTTTTTTGTTAAATTTCCGTTAAATATCTTGGGAATATTTAAATTTTATCAAATGCAAGATGTGCCTTCATTTTAAAGCAAAAAAAAAAAGGTTATATAAACCCTTTTCCCATGTCTAATAAATTGCTAGAAAGCCTTTGATTTTTTTTATGTAAAAACCATTTACTAGTAATTGCATGCTTCTTATTTGGGAAAGAGTTTATATCTTCAATTTGAATAAAAATTCCGTTACAAATATTCAAAGAAATATCCTTTCTTTCCCAAGGTTTCTTAAAATGTGTTTTTTTCATGTTATTTTTCCGTTAAAATTCTTAAATTTTTACTGAATATTCAAACAAATTTCAAAATAATATTTTTTTTTGGTTCAATTATGTACTTCCTTTAATAAGTAAATGTTTAATATCAAAAACAAAACATACTTATTTTATAATATTATAAAAACCCCTCTTAATCGAATTATCCCAATTCAAAATCCACCTTTATATAACTGATGATTTTTTGTATTTATTTCGTATATATACAAAACAGTTTACAATAGGGCTTTATCAAATAGGGGAATACTTTTGAAGATTGCCGTCTACGCTACCGATAATCGTAATAGTTAATATGTAGTTGCTTTCTGGGCTCGGGCCATTAGAGTTAGGATTAGTTTTGGGTATGAATAGATTACACTAGGATGGGTTTACGTTAGCAGTCGAAGAGCGGGAACCCCAGGGCAATCGTAGGCCACTCCGGGAGTTGGAAATGGCCACGAGAGCGGGGTTCCTCCCGCACAAGCGAGAGATCCTGGCTACAGGATCACTATAAGTTGTTTACGCTGATGATCTGATTGATCCAGCCAATGAACGAGGACGTCTTCACATAGACGCCGGGCACATCCTGGCGACCGCAGCCGAAACCCCAGGACACGAGACCGGCCAGCTCGTAGAAGCCATCATCCTGACAGACCAGTGGACCACCGCCATCGCCCTGACAGGCATCGTGTCCCTCCTCACCGCCGGCACAGAAGCTGGAGGCGGGCAGGATGAAGATCTTCTCCGTGACGGCGTTGACCTTGCGGATGCACTCAGTGTCGCTTACAATGGGTATCTCGGCCTCACGCACTCGCAAAGGAATGGGACCAGCTGTGAAAGGATATGGTTTTCAAATTGAAGATTCAGTGGTTACTCTAAGGACTCACCTTCGCCCATGTAGCCGTAACCGGTCACTGTGCATCGCTTGCCCGCCGCATGACTCACCCCGCGAGCGGGCAGGCAC
The DNA here is from genome assembly GCA_018904815.1 of Drosophila ogumai. Taxonomy (NCBI): domain Eukaryota; kingdom Metazoa; phylum Arthropoda; class Insecta; order Diptera; family Drosophilidae; genus Drosophila; species Drosophila ogumai. The sequence continues at coordinate 33,797 of JAEIIJ010013709.1, read as the reverse complement.
ACCAAGCACACGCCATCCCTCAGCTCTGCCTGGCCATGGAGCTTCAGCAGGGCAATATCATTGTCCAGCGTCTGGCTATTGTGATTGTGGTGAATGTAAGTGGTGGCCACGCGGAGGGTTTGGGCTCCGGGACTGCCGTACTTCCTGGTCAAATCGTAGTCGCCAACTCGCACATAGATGGCATCTCCGGAACGGACAATGCTGGAAGGGATTAGGATTGAATGATTAAGTAATTTATATTTCAAGGATAATATTTTTCAGGACTCCTACTTACTTGGTGACACAATGGGCCGCCGTCAGGACCCACTGGGTGCCTATCAGCGCCGCTCCACAGAGATACTGGTTCAGCGAGTTGATCAAAGCCACCTGCCAGCACCATTCCCCATTCTCACCATCCTCTCCGCCGACCACTCGAGCCCTACGTCGTCCACTGGAATTGGACTGGAACTGGAGGCCATGCAGAGATCGTTTCTGCTGGTGGTAGTAATTAGGATAGACGAACTCCGGCTGATCCCCAGCCACTGCTGTCTCCTCCCGGTGGTTATGGTACGAGCGCAGCTGGTTGCTCTGCAGGCTGCTAGACTCCACGAGGTCACCCAGCTTGTCGTTGTGGATCTGAATGGGCACAATGGCCGAGCCGAGAACCAGTCGCTCATTGGACTTGTTAAAGTTTCCAGAATAACCCGAGGCGGAGGTTATCTGCCGGGCTGATCGCTGGACTCCATACTTGGCCCGGGCATAGGCCACCAGCGAGAGAGCCGGCGAGCGTCCTGTTCGTAGGGTTCCCTTCACGCCGCACACGTACTTGGAGTAGACATGCGGCCGAGGAGTCGTCGATGTGGTCGTTGTGGGTGGCGGTGTGGTCATCGGCGGCGGCTGTGGCTGGGGCGGGAGTCCACCCTGAAGACCGGGTCCGGACACGGGATAGTAATCCGCATAGTTCGGCGCCGGCGGCGGTGGCTGGTAGGGATTTTGGTGATGCACTGCCATCTGAGGAGGAGGCAGTGGTCCCTGCGGCTGGTTGTTCATGTAGGAGTACGGCGGGGTCTGTGGCGGATAGGCCTGCGGTGGACCGATGGGAGGCGGAGGCGGTGCCGGATAGTAGGCGGTGTCGTTGCGCGTCTGGAACTGTTGCTTCTCAAGGATCTTGCTCTTGGGCGCACAGCAAATCTGGCCGGAGCGTTTGCAGCGGAACAGATCCGTCATCTCGGCGTTTTCTGGAGGAAAAAAGGTATGGGAATTAATATTGGATAAAATATATTAAATATCTAAAGTAGACTCACTGAAGCAGGTAAAGCTGAGCAGGCTGACGATGCAGGAACCGGGACACTCTTCCCTAGGATCCGGACTTGGGGTATTGGGCAGGACATAAGGAGGCGCCGTTGGTGGAGCTGTGGGCGAGGGCGTTGGCGGCGGCAACTTGGGCTTAACCACGCCCGATCTTGAGTTGTCGCAGCACACGGATCCCTTGGCGCACGTAGTGGGTGTGGAGACCAGCACCGAGGGACGCTCGCAGAAGGCGGCCATAATATTCAGCAGACAAAAGCCAGGACAGCGAGGAACCTGAGGCGGTGACTGCGGCGGCGGCGGTGGAGGAGATGGGGAGTTGAGCGTGCTCTCGGCAAAGGATATGATCTGCGAGAGGAAGTCACCTCCGCCTCCTCCTCCTCCTCCTGATGTAGATGACGGTGGCGGAGGTGGTGGAGAGGCAGGACGTGCTGGCTTGGCAGCCGGCTTGGGTGCGTGTTTGATGGCCGGCTTTGTGGGTGTTGCTGGCTTGGATGAGGCCGGTGACTCGGATGCCGTTCCGGTGACACAACAGCTTCCCTCACCCGGACAGAAGGCCTCGGAATCAATGTCATCGCAGAAGATGGCAAAAATACCATTCATGCACTCGCCCTCGCACTCCTTTAGCACTTGACCCTGTCCTTGCCCAGACTTGAGCTTGTTACTCAGTGGCGGTTCCTCCTCCTCGCCATCGTCCTCCGTCTCCTCCTCCTCTTCTTCCTCGGCCGCCTCTGTGGTCGTTGTCGTTGGATGCTTCTTGTGTTTGCTGGGCTTGGGAGAACTATTTGTCCTGGCGGGTTCCGGCGTGGTGGTGGTACTGGTACTGGTTGTCGTAGTGCTACTCGTTGAGGTACTTGAGCCACTCTTGGCAGGAGCAGACTTATCGGAGAGAGTCTGGTTGGGCTTCAGGTTGCTCATGTGTTCTAAGGGGAAAACATTAATTTAACTAAATATTTTATTGTTAATTTATGTAAATAATTACTGGCTGGAATGTAGATATCCTTGGGCAGCTTGCCATTGGAGTACTCGTCCAGGGAGACACAGCATTTGGTGCCCTCCTTACACAGTCCATCGCTGGTCAGATAGGCCTCACAGTACTCAGCTATCCGATCCGCTACACAGACGCCCGTGCAGTCCTCTGTAAAAAGAAGATATTAATCTCTAATCTCCTAATCTTTGCTGGAATTTTTCTCCACTTACTGTTGGCATCATCCGTCTTGGTGGTCTCTTCCTTGTCCTTGCTGGGCTTTGCTGTGGTCACCTTCTTGGTGGTGCTGGGCTTCTTTGTGGTGGCTACTGTGGCCTTAGTGGTCGTACTGCTAGCTGGACGCTTGGTCTGTGGTTTAGGCTTTGGTTTCACTGTAGTACTGGTTGTTGTGGTCCTTTTTGTGGTGCTCGTGGTGGCCACAGTGGTTGTGGTTCTTTGCGTTGTAGTGGTGCTGGCCGTGCTTGTGGTTTTCGGTGTTGTTGTTGTGCGCACCGCTGTGACATTCTTGCCAGCTGATGGAGATTCGAATTGTTAGATTTTACGAAACCATCTCCTTTGATAAATCCTTACCTGGAGCATTCTCAATGCAGCACTTCATGCTGGGCGAAGGACAGGGCACATCGTCTAAGACTTCGTAGCAAATCAAAGTGGCCAAGGTGTGGACACAGACGCCAGGGCAATCCTTGGCATCTGCAGTGCTGGTAATGGTATCCAAGAGGCCTACAGGAAAATCATAATTCAAAGATAATTAAATAAGAGTACGGAAAATCCTCTCTAGCAAGGACTTTTACCGGATAGAAAACTCCCAGCTAGGGATTCATCCTGAGCCTTCGCTGGGGCACTGGCCAGCAGAATGCTTAAGATCAGGGCCAAAACCCAACTGCTCATAGTGTTATTTCGATGGTCCAACATGGTCAGCACGTGCTCATTGCTCGCCGAGAATCGGTGAGAATCTGCAAGAAGCGGGACGCAGAGAGAAAGGTGAGATAATTAGCGTTGGTCAAGTGAAAGTCGAAGCTGAATCATCATCATTGGAGTCAGACCAGAGTGTAACCCAAACCCCCTGTGACGTAATCCGGCAGCTTGGGGCATCTGCCTCTGCCTCTGCCCCAAAAGAGAGAGAGAGAGGAAGAGAGGCTGCCCAGAGATCATTGGCCTAGAAAGAGATGCCGCCGCCGCCGCCGCCAAGATCATGGTGATGATCATCATGATCTTGCCACTCCACGGTGGCTGTGTGCGATAAGCCCCCGAAACCAGTTTCCTCGCTCATTTTTGGAGCTGGTTCTGGCCTGTGGCAGGTGGCCCATTTCGGTATTACGTATACGTAGCGGTGTATGCCTAACGGGAAACCCATAGCAATTCCGGCCATAATCCATGTATCTGGGTTGAACGAGAATGGAACTGGAGTTGGAAGACCCCAAACTGGTTACAAAAAAACGTTTATATATATAACCATGCAAATAATATTCGTAATTATGGCCAAGCTGAAAAAGAAGTCAAAGAGCGGCGGGTAAAAGCCATGGCATTCTTGGCCCACAATTAACGAAACCGTTTAATGAATGAAATAGAAAGTACTTAGTACTGAAAATGATGTGAAACCACTGCCAGAGCGATAGAGATCTCTTCAGGGAAAGTGCACTAAGTTTCTGTAAGTTTCTGAAACTGAATCGGCTTCGCAGACGGACTTGGACTTGGAATCGGAATCGGACTTCCCCATCACGTGCGGTGGTTAGCAGAGCTTTCTACAAACCGGAAATTTCTTGGCAATAGAAATTAATTGTTATTATTATTATGTTTATTAATCACGACTAAAGGTAGCCAGGTTTTAGAAAGAAATGTTTAATGTTAATTTAATGAAGTTCGTAGAGATATCGAGAGAATTCGAGGACTCACGTTCAAGTCTTAGGAATAATGAAGGGTAATTATTTTGAATAATACTTATTATTAAATATTGTTTACAATTATTAACTTTCAGCTTTACAATTGAAATTAATATATTTAATGGAAAAGTCGAATGTGATCTTGACACATTATTTATATTCTCAAAATTTCTTTCTCCATGTTTAGAAGCCTGTTTATGTTCTTTTAAAAAACAAAAATAAACCTAAAGTTAACTTACTTTCTTTGATAATTTAGATACTATTAAAACAAGTATTTCTAAATTGAAATAAAATAATAACAAAAAGATAGCCGTGTTAATTTTTAAATAAACTACCGGTTCTTTTTATCAATTTGATATATATTATTCTACATTTAATATTTTCCTCTTATTTACTATAAGAAATAAAATAAAAAGAGAATCGTAGGATAATATTCCCTAGCTTTTTGCAAAGACTGAGAGCTAGAAAGTGACGCTGTCTAGAACCGCTCCCCTGCTCCCCTGAAGACGTTGCGTATTTTTGGGTCAAGTGGTTTCTCCTGCTCCCCAAAAAGCATTCTTTGCCCCATTCTGTCAGTCACCACGCCTACGCCACCATGAATACCAAGTCCGGCACCAAAACCGATAACTAGGTCAGATGCATAAGGCGCGACGGCGATCGGCGCCGTTTTTCGTTCTTCGTTCTTCGTTCTTCGCTCTACGCTCTTCATTCTTCGATTCCCCCAGCAATTCTTCGCTTTCGGATTCTCGGCTCTGTTCGGTGTTTTGTGGGAATCACTTGAAATTCCAGTATACGAATTTGAATTTCACGCCAGCCAAAGAAAAGATTTCTTTGAGAAGTCAAAACAAACAGAACGGTTAGGGTTAACTGTAAACGACGGCACACACGCACACATACACTGTAACTATCGTAGTTGATTTGGTCAACTATTGAGTTTGCAAAACTATTCTCAGTTTTTTTTTTTTTTTTTGTTTAGTTGGGTTGGGTTTCTTTCGTTTTTAGCACTTCCATAAAAGTCCCGGCCGAGAAAGAGGCATAAAGACGACACGCAGAAGACCACGTCGAAGAGGCGGAGGAATTCTTCTTTCGACGAACAAGTTAGGCGACTTCTTCGTCGCGGCCTCTCTTCTTGCTCATAACGGTAAGCGTTGGTGGCCGTGGCATAGCTGTGAGCTGGCAGCCACACACAGCTCCTGGAAGATTCCGCACCGAAATCCCCACAAGGTTCACCGTGTCAAATGCAAAGTCTAAACACAAAGGCACTCACAATGGTTTTTCAATAACTAGAACGATCCTCGGGTCAAGTCTTTCTCTATGTATATATATTTCTTAGTGTCTTTGGAAGACCACGACGACGCGACTGCACCTTGCGATAGCCAAAAGCCGACTGACCAGCGCTCCAGGTTCTTAGCTCTTGGTAACCGCCAAGGCCGGGCCTTCTCCGGAGAAAGTGTGTGCCAGAGCAAAGCGTCCCGAAGAGAGACAGAGAGAGATTCTCCTCTCTTAAGATAGCCACCTGTTGGGCTTGGCCACATACCTGTCTTAAATATTGGGCCATAAAATGAGCTGTAATAGGTGTTCCTTCTCACACATCATCATCACCATTTTGCAAAAGGACCTCTTTTTTTATTAGTTACCCCCGGAGTGTGCCTACTCTACCGGATTAGCGGTATGCGATCTTTGGGCGATCTTTTGGCTATACTTTGACGAACCCTTAAAGATCCCTTGAAGACACCCTGCCGATAATTTTTGCACATTTGCATTGTATCCCTCCGCGGCTTAGCTATGCAAATCTCAAGTGGCGTGCCTTGCATATTTCAGCGAAATCATCTTGTTACATATGCTAATTTGCGAAATCAGCACCCTTGATTCCCTTTCCCTTACCCTTTCCCTATTGCCTGAGGAGCTGTTGACGTTGTCCTGTTGCCAAAACATTGCAGAATGCAATTACGAGTGCGCGAATCTAATGAGCAACTAAGTGCATTTGCATAAGGTCTGGGAAGGATCGCCTAAGCCGTTAAGTAGAGGATTTGCGGTGCTTCAGTTTTGCATAAGTAGAGAAAAGAGGATATTATATCCTATAGGAAACATTTTAGAATAATGATTAAGGAAAAATATTAGAAACCTTATGAACCTTCAAAAGTAAAGAACTCTATATTATTATTATTTTCTTTCAGAAAGTAAAAATTGTAATACAAATAACAATATAATATAGATAACAAAATAAAAAACTATGACAAATTTTAACGAATAGCTTTCTTCCAGAAACTAACTTTAAAATTATTATTTACACCATGAAATTTCTAAAAATATTATTAAATTCATATAATGTTCTAAATTTATTTCAAGTTGATTAAGTTTAGAACTTATTTGAAAAGAAACGTAACAAATATTTTAAAGACCTCATGACAAGGGTACTAGTTTTTTATATTTATATGTCTTTAAATTGAACTTACCATAAATGTTTTATTTTTAAATATAACTTGGTTCCTAACTAATTAATCCAACACCCATTTCCTATCAATTGTCTGGGATTTTTCCAGCAAGTAATCAAAATGTCTAGGCAAATGAACAGTGCCAGGAGACAATCCTTTGCCTTCTTCGCGGATGTTCCCAGGCTCCTTGATCAAACGATTCCCCGAGAGACACGCAACCGTCGCGTCGCATCCTTCGTTTTCGGGGCAAAATCTTCTCAAGGCAAAACTTCACACGGCCAGCTCGAATAGAAATTTGAATAAGACGCTGCATAAAAAAAAATTGAAAGTGGTAAAAAAAAGTGAAAAAACTTCAGAAAAAAAATTCAGAGAAAAAAAATTATTTATCATTCTGTGCGTGTGTTTGAGAGTGTGAGTGTGAGCGATCGGTTTATACCTGGGCCCAAAAGGGACCGAAGGCAAATAGATAAGGAGTCGGTGGTGGTGGTTTGTTGTCCTTCGTCCTGCGTATGCAAATTGCTCTCGCCCGAGTCCGCGATGATTCCCTTTCAATCCGAACGAACAATGCCGAGGGTCGCCGCCCTGTCCCTTGGCCACACATGTTCGAGTCTGCGTTTTTTTTTTTTGCTTAATCGTCCTATTTGAAAAAAAATGATTAAACCCTTTCCTTTCGTTCGGTACATATTTTTTTCTACGATTTTTCCCCGTTTTTGGTGCGGCTTGTGTGAGGTTCATCTTTTTTTTTTTCGTCTTTTTTTTGCTTAAGTCATCCCGTTGTTGTAATTTCACTTTTTCGTGAGAACTTTGGATGAAATCTTGGGAAGCGAAAGGATATAAACAAAGAAGATATAGATTGCTCAGGTGGGAAACAGAACGAGTTGCAGTTGGAGGAAGAAATCGTTTTTATATTAGTTATATTGTATTTTTTATACAACAAATTGATGCCCAATTGTAGTTTAACTTTTAAATATTATTTACAATTGTTTACTCTTTAAGAATAAAAATTTATTTTTAAAGTAATCTACAATAACTAGGTACCTAAAGAATTTTTTTCTTTTAAATATGTAAGTGCTCTTTAAAACAACAAAAATCCATAATTATAAACTTTGAATTTAAATTCTCTTGCGGTTAAATTTATATCTACCAATTGAGTATATTTTTGTCAGGACCCAAGACGATTTATGCCCAAATAATCAAGCTGCCAGCATCGTAGTGCCCTGCATCCTGAGCAATTTACCCCCCGGCGTGATGTAAGATGACGATCTTGGGTTGCTGGAAAGGATTCAATCCCGAGATCTGACCGAGTTTTCTCAATTTGCATACGGAGGGGTGCACTCTTTCGGGGCAAAGGGGTTTGTCATGGGAACAAAAGATGCATTCAGCGCCCAAGAATAGACGAAATCAATATTTGAGGTAATTAATTAACAGCATCAATATTGCTGAAGAGAAACCAATAACAATATTCACATTTAGCAGTCAATTGATTGACGATTCAATGTTATCTTGAATATTATCAGCAGAAGTCATGAGCATATTGGCATTCTTGTATTTCTTGGGAAATATGGGTCGAATATTTAAGAGTCAAGTTTACTTAACTTAAAAAAAAAAACTATATTACATTATTCGGATATTAAACATTTATATCGTTTGATAATTTTTTTTTTTTTACAATTGAAAGTTTTTTTTTAAGGGAAATATGTCTCATTGATAAGATATCAACGGAAAGCCCAGATTTTTTTTTTAAATATATAATATATAATATTATAACTTATTGAAAAAACCTGTAAAATATATTTCCATCTTTATATCATTCGTGTATCTTCCTTTCAGCATACAGTTTTTTGCTAAATATGCTTGTTTATAAAATTTTTTTAAAAAGGGTTTATATATAAAAATATAATAATTGTTAAATATACTTATTATTAGAAAAGAATTAAAAAAATATAGAAAAGTGTAAGAATCCAATATTACAAAATTGAAAAGTAACGATAAATATCCAAAAACGTTTTCCTTTGATCTGGCAACACTCACGAAAACTTTTCGATAGCCAGTGACTGCAAAGGAAAATGTGACTGCATAAAAAATTGCGTATAACATTTTGTCAAATCAATAAAAAACTGCAAAAACTACTACGTATTTAAAATAATTTTACAAACTTAATTTCAACCATGTAGCTTATGCTATAGAATTTTAAAAAAGATTTACCCAAATCAAAACCGTGACCCGGAATGTGCGCTGATGAACGCGCCCAGTGGTATTTTTTAGTGCGTTTAGCAAGCCCCTCGTGTGCGGTCACACCAATGCCAAGGTACGTGTCCAAAATCATGAATCGAAAGTAAAACAATACAATGCTGCTCCTTCGGAACGCAAATACTCGCTAAACTCGTGAAATCGGCAAGTGCGAATCACCAGGTCAGATGCACTGAGTCGGCGATCGGCGAAGCAAGTGATTCGAGCACAGCTCTCAAAAACAAAACAACAAGCACCAGCAAGAACAACAACAACATTCACTGCTGAGAGGGCCAGCAACAGTCACAGTCAGCTCAATAGGATCACATTCCAATAAAAGGCAACAAAATGACAGTACAGAGGAATCTCTGGGCCTCCGGCCTGGTGACGCTCATCCTGCTGCTCTACTGGACGGACTCAACGGGCGGTTACTTTGCGGCCCTCAACGCGGCGGAGACCAGCAAGAATTGCTTCTGTGAGGTGAGATTAACGCTGAAAATAAATAAACCTAAGGTTTAATTACACCATTATTGGGAATGAGTCGTAAGGGATTTTCCTTTGCACTAAAGTTAAATTGTTCTGGGAATTATTTTAAATTATAAATTATTTATACTTTTAAAACCAAAACTAAAGTACTTCCCAGACTGGTAGTATTTATTCTATCAACCTTCACTGTATTTTTGTATTTATTTATATATTTTTTTCCTGCAGTTGGAGGGATCTATAAACGACTGCAGCTGCGATGTTGACACCGTGGATCACTTCAATAACATGAAAATCTATCCCCGCCTGCAGAGTCTGCTCGTGAAGAACTTCTTTCGCTTCTACAAGGTGAACCTGAAGCAGGAATGCCCCTTCTGGCCGGACGACAGTCGCTGCGCCATTCGTTTCTGTCAGGTGGAGAACTGTGAGGAGCAGGCAATACCGCAGGGCATCAAGGATAAGGGCGAGCAGAAGGAGAAGGCCGCCGCTTTCAAGGTGAGATATCGCTTATCGGAGATACTTTCGCTATCTACCTGAACGCTCAATATGCTTCCGAGTGATTTATTTTTATATTCGCATCGCCATCGATGATGTTTGCGGCTGGGGCTCCCGTAATAAGAATCTGTAATCTCCCATTGAGCGTAGGCAGGTAGTCGGCGAGCGAACGTGGCCTTTGATTTGGACGTTTTGCACTGCTGACGTGGTTTTATTATCTTTCAATGATTGGTTTTGACGCCCCTTTTTTGTTTTTGAATGTTTGTTGGTAATTAAGAGAATTATCTGTTAATTGAAAAGCAAACTTAGGAAAGTAATGTATAGTTTTCTAAAGGCTAGGCTTTTATCTTGAAAAGAGAATTTCAAATATGTATACCCTTGCAGGGTGGTTTAATAATGGGGAAATTAATTTAAAGTAGGATTGGAAATTTAATTGATAAAAATAGCAAAATAATAAATATAACAAGCCCAACAAAAAAGAAACTCAACTGTTGCTCATCAAAAAGTTATATAAATGAATCTACTTATTCAACAAGTGAATGAAATGAATGACTGACTTACAATTGCCACTCGCTTGTGTGTTTGCACAGCTGCCTGATTTACTTACTTACCTTACTGACTTCCTCATGATCGCTTTTTGTTATTATTGCAGTACACCCGAGAGGCGCAGCGGGAAGGCAGAGCCTGCTCGGAGATGGAGGACTTTGACAGCGCTTTGGGCTTCCTGGACACGAGCATCAGCGACCAGGCTCACCGGGAGTTTGAGCTGTGGGCCAAGCATGACGAGGCGGAGGAGGACTTTTGCATAGTGGACGACCATGAGGAGGGTAGCCAGTATGTGGATTTGCTTCTGAACCCAGAACGGTATACCGGCTATCGCGGAGAGTCGGCGCACCGCATCTGGAAGAGCATCTATCTGGAAAACTGCTTCGCTGGCAACAACGACACCGCCAACAAGTTCTCCAGCTATGTACCCCACTTGGATTTAAGGGACGTGTGCCTGGAGCAGCGCGCCTTTTACCGCATCATCTCTGGCCTTCACTCCAGCATTAATATTCACTTGTGCTCCAAGTACCTGCTGTCCGAGACGAAGGACTTTCTCGATCCCCAGGGCAATTGGGGTCTCAATGCCAAGGAGTTTAAGCGAAGATTCAGTCCGGAGACCACGGAAGGCGAGGGTCCTCACTGGCTGCGCAACCTGTACTTTATCTACCTGGTGGAGCTGCGTGCCTTGGCCAAGGCAGCGCCCTATCTGCGACGCGAGGATTATTATACGGGCATAGCCGAGGAGGATGAGGAGGTTAAGATGGCCATCAACGATCTGCTGGCTGTTGTGGAGTAAGTAGAAGCTTCTTTAGGTTTTGTGGAAATACTTTAATTTAATTGCTTACTTTTCAGAAACTTCCAGTCCCACTTTGATGAGAATGCGCTCTTTAGCAGCGGCATAGCCTCTATAAAGTTCAAGCACGACTACAAGGAGAAGTTCCGCAATATTTCCCGCATCATGAGCTGCGTGGGCTGCGACAAGTGCAAGCTGTGGGGCAAGCTGCAGACCCAGGGTCTGGGCACGGCCCTGAAGATCTTATACTCCGAAAAGCTCAATCTGGCCACGGAGAGTGGTCTGTGGGATATGCCGCACATCGAGGCGGATCCCATTTTCAGGCTGTCGCGTACGGAGATTGTGGCGCTGTTTAATGCCTTTGGCAGGTGAGGTTTTTAACGTTGTAAAGCAATAATAAATATTAAAAGTAACCTTCATTTTACAGATTATCAAACAGCATATACGAGATGGAAAACTTCCGGCGAGTCTTAAGGTAACCCCTTTAGACTGAAAGCTTCTCAGAAGCTGATCGGAACCGCGGCTCAACCTACTAGTTAATTCAACACGCACATCGCTGGGACTGCAAGTGATTAGTACATCTTCCTGATGGCGATTGCCCCCTAACTCCCTCCTCTAGACCGGCCAGAGGCTTCCTGTACATATATGCAAACTATTGACCCCTAGGCTACTTGTACTTTAGCACACCGAACCACCAACCAAAAAGCAGGAAAAACATTTTAGCCCAGAAAGGATGCAGGTGTTTATTGTAAGTTAGAATAGTATTTATTGTAGCTGAAGGAGCTTTGTAAGAGCAGACTTTGATGAAAAAGTGAACGCATTGTGCAATAACTCGACCTCACGACACAAATTATAAGAAATAAAAGTGCAGTTAGATGTTTCCTAAAAAAAAAAACACCCACACACACCTGTCTTGATGCCTGGCAACCTGGTAACCTAGCAACCCAGTTGTTTGTTTGTCGGCTTTTTCTGAGACTTGCAAACTTGATCTCCAGTCTAGAGTTTACTATTCTACACTTTATATCTCTCTCAAGTCAAAATGGTTCTCCTCCAAGTTAAGCGAGGCGATGAGACCCTCTTCCTGTTCGAGACCAGCATCAATGAGCAAACGGATGTGGTGATCCGAGATCTGGTGGCCATCCACAATGGTCAGCAGAAGATTCAGCGTGTTTGTATGGAGATTGAGGAGCTGGCTGAGCATGGCACCATGCTGCCAAGCGAAATGATAGGTCTAAACGAGGACCAGATCGAGGAGTTGAAGCTCAAGGATGCTTGGGCAGACAAGTGCATACCATCTGGTGGGTTTACCTTCAACAAGGATCCTTTGTTGCGCCGCAACGGCCAGCAGCCTTCGGAGGCCATGCAGAAGGTTCTGGCTGGAGCCATTGCCGATGCCAAGGCTATGGTAGATAGGGTAAGGAATAGAGTTGTGTACTCATCGAGGAAGAAGTAAGTAACCGACATTTCCCTTTAGAAACTGGCCAAATCCTCGAAATACTTGACTCTCAAAACAATAGAGGAGGCATTAAACCTCCTACGCGGGGCCGTGACCATAGTCTATCCCATGCAGTTGCCTCCTCACGACACCATTCGCATGGAGTTCACCAACACCGAAGATCTGACTGGAACCCAAGCCTCCAAGGAGGTAATTGAGCCCTCGAAGGCCCAGCTTTGGTTTGCCGGACGTCAGATTTTGACCGGAAAACTCCTTAAAGACTATTTGGGCAACAATGACAAGACAAAGGTGGGTTGAGTGCTACTTCCTAGGAGCATCCTTTAAACTCCTTATCCCCATCCAGATATTGGTGAAGCTTAATAAATTGGGAGAAGGACCCCCAGCACGCGAGCCTGTGATATCCGAGGCCATACGACGCCAGATGATGGCCGAGTCCTTTCGCCGCCAGGAGGAGCTCAAGGTAAGTCCTAGAGAGAGGAGAGTTTCGAGTGGTGTTTTATTATTTGCTATAATACGAGTATATAAGTATCAGATACATCAGATATAAGTAGGTACTGCTCATCCTTCGGTTAAACTAGTTAAGAAAATGTTGAATATTGCATAGCTACAAAGTCAAGAGTTAAGGCGAGTGGCGGATGAATCCTATTTCTAGAGGAGATTCGCTTCTCTGGTCTGTCCTGGTGTTGGTTTCTGGTTCCGCAGATGTCAGTATATGCTATATATATATGTATAAATGCAAATCGTCTAAGGCGCATCTTTTGGAACTGTTTGTAGATGGGGGATTTTTGATTTTGGTTCTTCCTCTAAATAAAGCTCTTGGGAGTTTTGCCTCGTTGTCTGCCAGGGGATATACATATTTCTCGCCGCTGTGTATATATATAGAGTATGTGTGATTATCCTTATTTTTAACCAAGAAAAGTTTAGATCCTTTCCATTCCTCTGCCGTGTAAACGTTTGTATAAATGCGCTGAGTAGAATTTAAATTCAGTTCCCCTTGTACAATGGTCGCAGGTCCTTAAAGTTTGGTGCTGGTCCTCCTAGAAATCCATCCTCTCTGTTCGCTTAAAGTATGACCAGCGGCTTCTCGGGCACATCGCAGGTGGTGGCCTTCTCCTGGTCCTGATCCTGGTCAAAGTTCTGCTCAGTGTTTCCGGAATCTCCGGCTGGACTGAGTGGTATGAGCGACTTGGTGCTGCCTATCATCTCGTGGCTGTCCAGAGGCAGTCCATGGTCCGAGAGCTCCTGACCGCCTACGGCCTGATGCTCTAGGTCACAAACCACATCGTCGTCAGTGTCGTACATTTGGTCTTGCGGCTTGTTGCTGGCCAATCCGGGGCCAAAAACCTCATCGTTATCTGAGTCATCGCCGGCACAAACGCAACGCATCTTGGCATCGTCGCCGACCTGAAATTTCCAAAGATTCCATAGAAATCAAAGGATTTATAAGAACAAAAGTAATAACACCCACCTTGACGGACTTGGTGATGATGCACAGCGAAATGGAGGAGACCACAAATAGCACTATGGGTACTATTAGCGATACCAGTAGCTCCCTGTACACCTTATCCAGGTCGTAGCGTGCCACCACAAACTCCACATTCGCATCCTACACAAGGAATTGTATATGGCTCAAGTAAACTGATACCTACGAGGAATATTAATGCTATACCTTGTTGTAGTAGCACTGATAGCGTGACTGGGCCGTGTTGTTGTCGCCATCGTTGCCATAGCGAGCCACAAAGTCCTTGCATTCGCCGCGAAGCGTGTTGACGCAGCCCTCCAGGTTGATGAACAGTTTCTTCCAGGGGTAAATGGTCAGGTTGGCCTGGTTGGGCAGATACCTCTGCTCGGGGTCCACCGACCGTGTGCTGTTCTCGTAGATTGCCCAGAACTGGGTGAAGTTCATGAAGGGGGCGGGCAAAGTGTCGTGCTCCAGCAGGGTTCCATTCAGGCAATCCGTGGCACTGTTTCGAAATCCGAATTAATTAAGACTATATTTTTGTTTTAAGTGGAAGACCACTCACGTGATGCGGTTGTCGGACTCGCGGGTGACGGTGGCACAGTTGGTCAACAGGTTGCCATCGTCCTCCTTCCAGAACTCGGTGGGCTCAATGCGCACACCATGCTCGGATCCGCGGGCCTGGTTGAAGGCCACTGCGTTCTCGCAATCAGCAGCAATGACATTGTCCTCCTGGAAAGGGTTTATTTTAATGAATCTTAAGGATATAGAATTTCAGGTCTGATAACATACATGCATGATCAAGGTGTTGACATTGGCGGTGGTTATCTTGGAGCAGTAACGATCGCAGTTAAAGGGCTTCTTTATCTTGGTGCAGTGCACCCCGTGACACTCGAAGAAACCATTCAGCTTGGTGTTGTCCTTCTGCGAATTTATCGTATGTCCATCGGCCTTGTGGTGGCACAGGAAGAACTCGGACATGTTCTTGCAGTGACCTGGACAATTAATGAATAAATTTTAATTGAAGTAACCAAGAGTGAGGAGGAGCTTTTCTTACCATTGGAGCAATTGAATACCCCGCGAATGTTATTGCAGGCGGTGCCATTGTTGCAGTTAAACTTGTTCAGGCGACTCATGTCAATCTGGCCAAGGGAAATGGTAGAAAAGATAATGGTTATTCAATGATCGTTAAAGCCGCGTGGCGCCAGCTGTACATAAAGAGCTCTATTTGAAGTGCCTCATTCGCCCAGCCATTAGTGGCCACAACCTCAAGTGGGTTTTGGGGATGAGTCATGACTACAAGGTGGTATGGTATACGGATGCCCAAGACGATGACGTCTTCAGTTGTGGGTGCTTACTGGGTTAGGTGTTGTGTGGGTTAAGGTGGTCTTGTAAGGGACTTGACAAAAATAAAACGATGACTACTACGTTGAAATGGATTTTAGAGGAATTTTTGTTTTTAATTGAAGAATTCATTAACTTAAATAGGAAAATAATATAAAATAAACTTTTCTAAAAAAGGTGTCTTTATTTTTAATACTTTTGCCAAAGTCAAACTAAAGATTTCTTGTAAATATGACATTATCTAGAGGTTAAAAAATAACTAAAAACTAAGTGTTTTAAGTCGTCATTAAATTTTATTGCGATCTTTGATATAATTTTCCAACCAATAACCCACGAATATTTATTTGATAAATTAATTAGGATTAATATCTCAAGCTTCTGTTAACGTTAACATCATTATTTAACTAAAAACCTTTCTGTAATTTGAACTTTAAACTTTATAACTCCCACCTTAGTTTCTATAAATAACCCACCAAAAACAATCGAAACACTCACCTGTGCACAGGATGTGTTGGTGACCCTTGTGCAGTTGTTCAGCTGAATATCCGTGCCATTCCTTCGCACCACCGAGTGAATCTGGGGACAGAAACCGCTGGTCCTGGTCAAACACCACTCACCGCAGGAGGCCCACGGGCAGTTATTGGGCATCTGGCGGTCCACCGTCTGGCACATGACCGGGTCGTGCTCAAAGCCCGATTTGAAGGCCCTAAAACGTGGATTATTATTTATGGTTTCTATATATATAACACATATTTTTATGATAGAAGGTGGCCAGGTATATACCCACTTGAGGGAGGGCGAGTAGATGGCCACGCTCAGGTAGACGATGGACACGCAGGACAGCACCATGGTAAGCTGGCAGAGGCAGATGGCGCGACAGATGCGCTTGTCCTGCTCGGGTATCAGGCGCGGCTTGTCCTTGCGCCGCGCCATTTTCGTATCCTGGTAGTGATTCCCGGGTGTGGGGGCTAATTCACAGCTAATTTACGACTTGTTGATTTGGTGTAGCTCGGGCTCCTCGCTCCACGCCACCGATTGTCTTTTTCAAGGTGATTTCTGTCCGTGCTTTTGCTGGACAGGATATGGTGGGTGGTGGCTTCGATTGGGTGGTGGTTATAGGTGGTTGTTTGTTTGCTTCTCTGTTTGTTTGTTTGTTTGAGGTGGGTGCTGCTCTATATTAGTTAGCCTTGCCTATATATCTTTTGACTTTTTAATTGCTGGAAGTGGTAGAGAAGGATTGGGAGTGAAGGAGTGACGGAGTTTCGGAGTGGTTGAGGAACTGGGATGTCTATGCTTTATGAGGTCCTCTTATTGGCGTTTTTGTACTGCTTTTCCTGTTTTGCTTTGTGCTGGAAAAAGGAGGCCAACCACGTCCGCTCCCAACAGCAACTGGGTCCTGACTGAGTCCCGGGTTGCCAGGGCTGCCAAAGGACACACTGCGCACTCTTACTTTTTGTTGTGTCGAGAAAGTGAAAGTTGTTTCGCCCAAGCCAAAACAAACCCTTGACTGGGACTGGAACGGGGACTGGGACAGGGATGGATGTGGAGCCAGCTCAACAAATGGTTCCAGATCCTGTGCCAGCACGCCTGCGCCTGGAGAGTAACTCTAACCCAATTTCTCGCTGCTCTCTCTCGCGGAGTCTCTGCCCACAATAATTTCGAAAAAAGAAAACATCTTTGGTTTAGCATTTCTCCATTTTTGTTTTGGTTTCATTTCATTTTTTTTTTTGTTTTTTGTTCTTTGTTTATTAAATAGGCCGTTAGCTGGTTTAATTTGTTTATTGATAAAGACACGTTAAGTAAAAAATTTTAATCGTTTTGCATTCAAATTGTTGTTTTGTTTGTTTGTTTTTGTTCTTCTTCGGTTTGGTTTGTATGATTTAAAAAATTCTCATAAGCAACGTGCGTTATATCGGTTCTGCTAAGCTATATGTATATGTTGTTATATCTATATTATATATTGTTATAATCCGTTAGATGTTTGTTGGTTTTGTTTTTGGTTTTTGTTTTTACATAAGATTTTGTTTTTAAAACTATTTCAAAAATGTGGACAGTGAATGAGTGTGGGGCTGTGTTTGAGTGTGATTTTTTAGTGAGTTCTTTTTTGGTTCCGCTGCTTATCCCCATTATGGATTTCTGGTATGGGTATTTATGGTAAATCTAGCTTTCTTCTGGTTTTCCAAATCCCTAATCCCGACCTGCTTCTATGAATTATTCAAAGCGGGACTAGGGTCTAGGATTTCGTTATGAGAATTCGGTTCTATACAATTGTTTGATTGGTTTGTCTTTTGTTTTTTTGTTTTGGTTATCGCTTTCCGTTTGTCTTTAGTTAGTTTTTACGAATTTACTTAATATTTTTTATGACTACTATCACAATTTGTTGAAAACAAGCGATTCTTTTAATTGGTATTTGGTATTTTCTTAGTGGAAAGTCGAGATGTAGCGGAGCATCGTGTTGCCGCGCCTCCAAAAGCCAAAAGGGTCAAGCCAAAGTTTGTGTAAAGTATTCCAAACCAAAGTTTCTATATATATATATATGCTTGTATATATAACTAGCGTAACAATATTTGATGGCAAAGTTTTTATATATGTTAACAAATTTGTTGTTGTTGGTTGAGCGCAAAATTTCGAATAAATCTGGCTGAGAGAAAAAGTTTAGTGTTATCCTTCGACGATGCTCCGCTCGGAATTAATCCTATCGTCCGATATCGATGTGAGATGGCAAAATGGCGAATGGAATTTCTATATTGTATGTATATATATCTATATAAGCTAGGTTGTGTGTGTGTGTTTGGTACAGACTACAAAGTTGAATTTGCTATTTGTTTGGGGCTTTAACTAATATTACTCTTTTGCTAGTATTCCATTTCATCATCTTCGTCACTGTGACACAGAAGTTTGCTAGAATTGGAATTCGATTGGAAACGAGTTCTTAATCAATTCTATATGTAAGCGATATATTCTAGATGTTTACTATATAAAAGCCATTTAGATAGGTATTAAAAAAACACATCATGCCATTCTAGAACAGAAACTAATAAGGGCAAAGCATGCAGAGAACATTTTCTAAAGCAATTTCTAAAGATAATTCGCTTAAAATGGAGAAATATTCAAATATTCGATATGGTTTTGTTTAATTATAGTTTTAGCTAGCGATGATTCTCCAGTAAGATGTATTTTTACTAATCTAGCTGGGGAGTAACTTTTTGACTTGTTTTAGAAATTTGAATAAATACTTAATCTTTTCTAGCAATAGTTTTATTACTCAGGGTGAATGTAGCTTTCTAATGGTGAAAGAATTTTTAAAATCAGCACATTAGTTTTTGGGTTTATTTTTTATAAACAAACCATACACGAAAAAATACAAATCTTTTCTCTTTATAATAGTACTAATCTGTCAACTAATTTTAACTGGAAAGAAACCTCTGGTAATGTAAACTGTAGACTTGGAATTAAGTGCTATCAGTATTATAAGAGTGGGATCTAGTATTTTAAAATTTAAATCCTTGTGCGTTAGAGTACATCCTTGGGGTGCGGATTGGTCTCTAAGACTACAATTTGAGAGTACATATTTTAAGAAAGGCAGTTATTGCTAAGGACACTTCAGAGTAACTTTTTTGGTTTAGGTTTTATCGAGATGCAAGTGCTGGTGCAAGTTTTCTAGATCGAAAGAGATCCAGGGAGTAATTAAAAAAAAAACAACACCGCACTTAACCTATCACAATACATAGTTTGGTTTCTCTCACTGATTAGATCATTTCTCAAAATACATTCAAGGACAACGACTTTTCCGTGTTACATTTCATGCAGTTAACGATCCTGAAAGTAATATATAGAGTAGTAAAGAGAGAAAAGAACAAAAGGAGCCGGATGAGATAAAGGCTTGGGAGATGTAGAAACAAAAGAAAGGATTACATTCCAATATATATATCCTAAGGGATAACAAATAAGGATAAAATACATTCAAAGGATTCAACAGCATGACAAGACATTAATTTTGTAGTTTCCGATTTTCGTTTTTCAACAATTTCTTCATATAGTACAAGGCACAATGGATCTGAGGGCGGGTGAGTGTCTACTACAATATACAGATACGGTTACGGATTACGATTACGATTACGGGGAATAACGAGAGATGATGAGAACAAGATGCTGGACAGAGGCTGAGAAAAGTGGCACTCACTCTTCCTTGGTCGGGAACTTCTCGGCGTAGACCCGCGAGGACTTGTTGCACGCCTTCTCGCAGCAGGGACAGTACCAATAGCTTAGCACCCCAATGGAGATGGCAAAGAGCACGTTCGGTATGATCAGCGAGAGGATCAAATGGTACAGGTTGTTCTCCCACGAATACCTTCCAATGACCACCTCCGGATAAGCCCGGCTGTAGTAGCACGGGAATGGTTCTCCAATGTGAGAGAAGCTATTTGGAATTTGGAAAGATATTAGAGGGGTCCTTGATAATCCCTGTTTACTCACCCATACTGCCTGGCAAAGACACTGCAGTTGGTCGTGGGGGGATAGCCACAGCCTTCTGAATTGATCAGAAATTTGGTGTAGCTCACATCCCAGTTGACCGTGTCCAGGTCCCGAGGATTGCGCTCCCAGTCGCTAAAGGGGATGCGCGTGTAGTTGACAAACAACTGATGGCACCTGGAAAAAGAGATTTATTAAATTAAAAAAATATATAAAATATATTTGATTAAAAGCTCAACTCACTTGGTGAGTGATGAGGTGCAGCCCTCGCGGCAGGAGCTCCAGCTGCAGTTCTTGATGCCCTCCGCATAGATGTGATCAATGACAATGCAGGTCACCGGCACTGGATCATAGTCGGCTATGATCGTTGAGATGGCGGGATCCACGACGAAGGGTATCAGGAAGAGGAATGTGAACACCGACAAAATGGCAGTCGTACCTGGAAATCAAACTCCAATTAGTCCAATATAATTTATAAATATGTAAAAGTACACCTACCAAGGCACACGGAGGTATAGAACTTTGCCTTCTCG
This sequence comes from Drosophila ogumai, assembly GCA_018904815.1. Taxonomy (NCBI): domain Eukaryota; kingdom Metazoa; phylum Arthropoda; class Insecta; order Diptera; family Drosophilidae; genus Drosophila; species Drosophila ogumai. The sequence continues at coordinate 13,396 of JAEIIJ010013709.1, read as the reverse complement.
AGCAGCGTTTCCATCTCGATCTCCTCGCGCTTGGCCTTGATGGCGTCCACGCAACCGCTTCCTGGCCGCACCGGCGACTGGCAGGCGGATCGCATCGATCCACCGGAGGCGGAGCCGCCGCATTGCGAGCCCGTTGCCGAGCCGCAGCGGCTGCTATTCAGACTGATCTTGCTGGCGGAGAGCGTCTGGGCCGAGAGCGTTGGACTCGCCGGCACCGACGTGGTTGTGGTCAGCGTGGAGCTCTTCTTCATGGCGAAGTTGGTTGTAGTTCTTTTGCGTGTGTGTTTGTGTGGTGCTTAGATTGTAGTTTGAATCGGTAAAAGCCTTTAAAATGAACACCGCTAACACTCGCTGTCTTCTACAACAATAATAGAGCTACTCTCTGTCCCTTCCGGCCTCTGGCTTCCTTCTGGGGGTTACCTAAACTTACACTTCTAACTAGCTTCCTCTGTCCAGTTTGCCTTATTCGTAGAGCCGAAAATGGAAAATGTTTATTACGTTTACGTTTTCTTCTTGGTTTCTTTTTAAACTATTTGTGTTTTTTCTTTTAGTTCTCTTGTATATTGATTAGAGTTATCTAAATTAATGCTTAATCCTTTTGTTTAAAGGTTAACTTTTGCTTTTTTGACTTCTTCAAGTAGTACTTCTTCTTTTCGTAGGTTTTTTTTTTGATCACGCATCCCTCTCTAAGCCATTTTTGAATTTCTCTGCCCTCTCTCCCTTGACTATATATATCCTTCTTCTATATATCCTTTTCAGCTTTCTGTGGTGTTGTATGTGTGTGGCTGTATCTTAGTGTGTGTGAGTGTCATGTGCCGTGCATGTGGGTGTGGGTTGTTGTGCGTTTATTCCCTAAATAAAACTAAGTTCCATAATAGCAACAATTTTGTTTTGTTTAAATATATAAACATTCGCTCTTTCCCCTATAATCTCACCCGCTATCCTCACTATCCTACAGTTCTTTCCCACAAAATAAGGTCGAAAATTATACTAATATTGTCTTCAGATCTCTCGATCGTCGTATCTTGAGAATTTCAAGCGCCTCGCATGTGTACGCGTTTCGGTTTCAGTTTAACTTGGTTAGCTCAGGAGTGTCCTTGCAAAGCCTCTGAGATGTGGTCCGTGTCTCTGTGTGTCTTTTGTGTGTGTGTGAGTGTAGTTTTGGGTGTTACAAGTTCGATGGAAGGATTACAAAGAATTTCAAGATTGTGTTTCTGACTTCAGCTTGTGCCCAACTCCAATTTATTGCAAAGCAAAGACTCCCGTCTGGTGTGTCGGACTGTCTTCTTGGAGCAGAGGAATGCCTGTAATAATAATTGGAAAATGTATTAGTTAAGGATATAAAATGGGGAAAAAATAAGTGAACATTGGGTTGGATTTTAAATCATTTTACTAAGCTGTCTAAAAGTGTAAAGGAAGTATTAAGATATTTTTTTAGATACTATTTAAAATGATTTTAAATACAAAACTATTTTGGAGTCAATAAAATCTCTTATATTAAAAACTAGAAATGTCTTTGGATTCTAAACCCTTTTGTTAAGTTATCTAAAAATATAAATAAAATATTTAGAACATTTTTCAGAATACTTTTAATATAATTTTTTAATGGATTTTAAGTCCAGACCTAAGCTAAGCTGTCTAAAAACATAAATTAAATATTTAGAAAATTTGTTAGAATACTTTTAAGAGTCAATAAAATCTCTTATATTAAAAACTAGAAATTTGCTTAGCTGTTTTAAAGTATAAATAAAACATTTATTGGATTTTTCAGATATTAATTTAAATGATTTTAAATCCAAAGCTATTTCGGTGTCAATGAAATCTCTTATAATTAAAATAAGAAACCAAATCAAGGGAATTTTAATATATTTGTAGAAGGACGACTAGTTATTCTCTTTATCTAAAAGGGGCCTATAAGGTCCTAAGTCCTAGGTTAATTAAATAATAAGAATAAAGGGAGTTTTCTAAAACATTTTCTGATCTAAACTCTTAATTTTTGTTGTAAAAATTGTATAAAAACTGTGGGAACTGCTCTAGATAAATATATAACGTATACGCTCCAGAGACCTATTCCTATATCATCTTCTGTCACAGATTTCAAGGATATTGATTTTAAATGTTAGATTCCAGACCCCTAGAGACACTTGGTGGACACCTCTCACATGTGGGCTATGGCAAGGACTGTAGAAAATCGGTAGAAAATCGATTATAGACCAAATCCCGAAGGGAACCAAATCTGAAGCTTACGTGACGGATCTCATAGGGCCATAACCTCGTCGCCGCCGCCCCCGCCCATGTCGCCGTTGGTGGGTGCTCCCACATTATTCTTGTTAAGTATAGTCTCCGTGTCCACACATCCCTTGAAGCGCATCTTGGCATCATCGCCCACGTAAACAGTGCGCTGGCAGAGGAGCAGCACGGAACAGGAGACAACAAATAAGACGGACGGCACCACCGAGGCAAAGACAAACTGACGATAGGTGACCTCCAAATCAAAGCGGGCCACCACAACGTCCTTCTTGCCCGGCGAGTAGAAGCACGGAAAGCGGGCCCGGGCATTGTGGTCGCTGCCATCCCGTCCGAAATCCTTCAGGAACTCCTTGCACTCATCCATCAGCGTGTTCACACATCCCTCCAGATTGATCATCAGCTTGGATTCATTGGAAATGGTCAGATCGACGTCGGGCGGAGCAATCTCCGGCACTGGCGTGGCCACCGACACGTGCAGGTGGCTCAGATATGTGAAGTTGGTCAGATCACTGAGCATATTGTGCTCCAGGGTGGAGCCATTGATGCAGTCCACCGCATCCACCCGATCCGAGGTGTTCTTTATGAAATAGCAAGAGGTCATGGCCACATTGTCGTTGGATTCGTTCCACACCTCCTCGAGGGTCTCGGCATTGATGGCGTTCTGGCACTGCGACAGATAGACCTTGTCCCCGCTGAGCACCACCACGTTCTTGTTCCTCGTTGGGATGTCCACGCACCGCCGGTCGCAGTTGTACGGGGTCCGGATCTTCCGGCAGGTGCCACGACTGCAGGAGAACAACCCACTTATGTCCATGCAGTTGATCTTTCCACGCCGACCGCTACACTTTACCGGCGCATCGCTGTTGTGGAAGACGCACTCGAAGGCATCGGTGATGTTGAGGCACTGGCCAGCGGTGCAGTTGAAGGTGCCGGTGAGATTCTTGCACTCATCGTTGATGCAGCGCGCCTTGTCCGCCCGGTCCTGGTCGATGCCGTAGCACGTCTTGTTCGCCGAATTGGTGCAGTTCTGGAAGATGAGGTTGCTGCCATTGCTGCGCAGATTCACATAGATCTGGATGCAGGCACCGGAGGTCTTGCTCAGGCACCACTCGCCGCAGCTGCCCCACTCGCAGTTGTCCTTGTTCACCGCCCGCGTTGTGGTGCACATGACCGGCGTGGGATCGATGCCACTTTTGAAGGCCCGCGTGGATGGCATATAGATGGCAACGGTGAGGTATACTAGAGCCACCGAGCTAAGCACCAGGGTCATCTGGCAGATACATATGGTACCGCAGATGCGTGTGTCCTGCGGTGGGACAATCAGCTCCTCGCTGGGCACCTTCTTCTTGCCCATGGCACAAGGTCTTGTGGGAATTTACGCTACGACGCTTCCAAGTGCTGCTCCTTCGGTTCTGTCCCTCTCTCTCCTCTGCTTAGCCAAAGCCCAAGCCCAGTGGTTAATCCCTCGCGTGCAATCCAATTAGGAGCTCGTCATCGTCATCACCATCATGTCGGTACTGTTTTAGTCTATCGATTTAGTTGCAGGAATAAGTAGGAAAAAAAAAACACAGAAAATTGCGTGGGCGGTTCGCGCTGTGTGTTATATAACCCTGCGTAGGTTGAGATTTTCCTCCGACTTTCGCTGGACTGACTTCCTTCGCTGGCTGTGCGCACGTTTCCCAGCTGCTGCTGCTGCTGCTGGAGGACGACACGTTTTCTGGAGGCGACCCTATCGATTTTTGGGCTAGCGCTACTAGCTGGCTGACCCCAACACAAATTCACTTTAATCACAACTGGCCCATACGGCACTCCGACGTTGCATCACGTGCTCTGCTGCTGCTGCTGCTGGTCGGAATCAATCCTTAAGAATCTTTCTCCCGTGGCCACGACTCCGAACTCGAATCGAGCAATTCGTGGCTAGTTTTTTGTTTAGTTATTTTCTTTTGAATTATTTTTGTTATAATTTTTAAGCAGCGATATTATTTTTCGTGGCAATTAGGTTTTCCCTTTTCGAGTAACTGGCAGCTGGCTCGTGACTGGGGCCCAAGGCTTCTGCTCTGGATTAGCAACGACTGCATTCGGCTTCGGCCTGGCTCTCAGTTCTGAGTTCTCAGCTCTCTGTTCTCCATTCTCCGGTTTCCCTCACTGACCGTCGACAACATGCCACACATCGTGTGTGGATTTCTGCTCTCACATTTTTAGCACAAATCTCTGTTCTGCGCGCGCACTTTTATTGCAAAATCAATAGTTCCGCATTCTCTCCGGGCATTGGGGAATCCCCCTTCAGCCCCGCCCACGCCCGCAATGCTGGCTCCATTCCGACTTCCATTGATTAAGTCGTCCTCCACATGGCCAAGAGCAGTGCAAGTGCACCGAACTAATCCTTCTCGTTCCCCTGCGTTTATACGCAGGTGTTTTTTTCGAATTATCCTGGCGATTTCAACACGAACATATTGAGTCTTGATTTGCTTTTAGAAAACTTGGATCTTACTTGATATTTATCGAACAAACTTTGGGCAAGTGACTCATGTTTACTACATGCAGGTTTTAAACTATTTTTACTAGTATTTCTAGATGAACTTGTGTGGTGATTTTCTAGGATAATATATATGTATGTACATTTAGCAGGGTTCAAAGGCATGAACCTTTTACTGATAAGCTAGACTTGCTCATAAATATAAAGATACATATACTTCTAGGAAACCCAAACATTAATGAGTCATTTAAAAGTAATTTATGATTTGTCTATATATTTTCCAATAACTAAATCACTTGTACATTAACTCGTTAGTACATTTATCTACAAAAGAAAACGGAAAACAAATGGTTGATAATCTCTTCGGTGCATTAGGGCTATAAAGCTTACAAAATCCAGTAAATTATAGTGCAAATGCCGAATATATAAATATACAAAGAACATATACATAAATCCACATTGCCAACTCTAAATATTTTCCAAAAATGGATGTGCGAACGTGGCTTACATAAATAATACAAAACGTGGATATGTATAGAGCTCGATTCTGATCAAAGATATTGAATCTACATAGCAGGGGTTCAACATGGAAAGTGGGTGTTACAATACATATGGTTAATTGTGTTAAAGTACATAGTTAGTGTGTTTCGGCTGAGTGATGTGGCTGCGGAGAATGAGGTGCTCCGCCAGAGATTAACTACTTCTCGCTGCTGCTGCTCGCGGTCGACGCCTTTGCTATCCCTGGGATATGGGATTGTTCCATGATCTGGCAATCATCTTGATGGTGTTCTGGTTGAGCTTGGGGCCCACCAAGGGATTCAGTTGCGCCAAGTAGCAGCACAGCCAAAAGAGCCAGCAGCAAACGGCGGTCAGCAGGCAGACGCAGCGCACCAGATCTTGCTGCGGCGCCTTGGAGAACAGGATGGGTCCGAATTTGGCCACGGCAGCCCAGAAGGCGGTAACGAATATAATCATGAGGATGACTTCCATGGCGGCTGTTCTTTTCTTTTCTTTTTTGCTTAACTTAACTTTTGCGTCAAACTAAATTCGGGTTTTTTTGTTTTTCTTAATCATCTGGCAGATGAAATAATTGACTAACGCGTTTCACCAAAAATCCCCACAGCCGTGCGCTGACCAACACTAGCACGCACTTTTAATCACTTGCAGCACTGCTCAAACAAATGTTTGGCGCCTTGCATAAAATTAATTTTATTTTTATAAAGAATTAAATATTTTTTATCGGCTTGAAATAAAAAAAAATTTAAATAAAATATATAAAAGTTTAAAAGAGATGGGATTGATAGAAAGATAGGGGAGAGAGAGATTGATAGGTAACAAGTGCATGAAAATCTAAAAGGAAGTTATTTAAATGAAGGCTTTTATTCACCTATTCCAGAAAATGTTTACGTGTTAATTTGTTAATCATTAATGAAGAAATGTATATTAAGTAAATTTAAAATTCATTTCAATTGGTTTTGTTAAAATCTTAGTAAAATATAATATTTTAATTATTTAGACTTGAATAATGTTTCTGAAATAATAATAATTTAATCACACTTTTTCTTAGGCGGCAATTGAAACAGCACATTGTGATTAAGTTACCTTCTTAAGAAACAAAGTATTGTCTAAGGGAAGTTAATGGCCCGAGAACCACGCCACCGTCTCTTTATCTCTTTTGAAGATGAGAAACCCATTTGCAGATACCACAGGGTATTCTCAAGTTTAGACTACAATGTCGTTTTGATGACACTACCACTTGGACACGCTCCACTTTTGTTTTTATCACAGACCCAAATGGAATAATCAATGGCCACAGAACGAATTTCTAGTTGCATAGCAATCAATGGGAATGCGCTCATAAGTAGGCAACGATTTTGAGGGTCATCGAGGAATCCCTTATTCGATTTCCGTTTCCCTTTCGATTCCGGATATGGTTTTGGTTGTGGCTACCTCGGCAGGCAGGCAGCAGTGGTACTCACATGTAAATTACGAATATTTCAGCTTCAAGTGTCGAGGTTTATTTACGTTCCTGCCACTGGGACACGCACTCGCGGGGCGGGGGTCCTGGCAGTGGTTGCGGGGGAATTGCTGAAGACACCACACCAATACACTTGCAGCAGTCACAGTCACAGTTGCACAGTGTGCCATCAAAATCGTTTCATAATCCGCACATGGCTCACTCCCGGATGGGTTTCCACACTTTATTCAGATTCCTCTTGGATCCTTAGCTAACCAAGTGCCAAGAATGCTGCGTTTCTGCACTTTTCCACCATTTCCCCGTGGCTGGGCGAGCCGAGAAAATTCCAAACAGGCGAACTCACTCGTTCGTTACGTTTCCCTGCTGTTTACGCCACTTCTGACACTTCTCAGCTTTCAACCAGCGGAGCTCTCTTGGTCGCACGCGGAGCGGACCGCGCCTGCGTTGGCTGGCTTTACGTCATCGCTGGCCCGCTGTTGCTCCCACTGGGAGAGTGGGAGCGAGACTGAGCTTTGGACAGTGCTGCGTCCTAAAAAAGCTAGGTTTGTGGAAAAGTCGAATATTTTGAATCACAAATAGGTTATAGGGAGCCCTATATCAGGATTGGCCCAGAAATCGGTATGACTTGGAAATCAAATTAAGGTATTCGTTACTTTCAGGCACCTTTTTGATTGATTATAAATATATTTTTTTAGTATATCTGCTTTATGAATTGATTGACAAAATGGCCAAGTTAAGAACGAATAAAGAAAATTTATATCATGGCGCCCAAGTAAGGACAGAAAACAGCTACAAGTACCTCAGCTTGAAAGGACTTTCAATCAGCATTTCCAGAAGTAGCTAAATCTATCTACCTTTTAGCTGAAAGGCGAACCCTGGACCCGAGCTTGGCGGAGGTGCAGGCAAAAGCTCCGCTCCAAAGCTCCGCCAGACTTGGACCCTTAATTCCGCTGCAGCGTTGCCAGTGGAAGGCAGTCCTTTCGCTGAAGAGTTCAGCCGTCGTGTTGTCGCTCTGCTCCTTTGGTTGTCGTCGCCTCGTAGCTGCCGTTGTCGCTGTCGTTGTCGCTGCTCCATTGTTGCCACCAAGGAACGCAAGAGGCAAAAGACAAAATGCCACGAAAGAAATGTGGAGCGTGAATGTGGCGTTTTTGTTCTTTCAGCGTTTGCAACTTTTGACCCCGTGCGCAATCAGGTCACCATTGTCCTTCCATGGTAAACAGTGTAACCGAAAACGGGAACTGTGCGGGATTCGGATTCGGGATGTGTGATTGAAAATGCGTAATCCTCGTTCCGTTGTCACCGTTCACCGCGTAACCTGAACCTTGAGTAAACACACACAGGCGCAAGTCGCACACTCACACACGCACACTATCGCGACACACTAACGGGAGCACGCAACTCTACGTCACAAGAGCTCGAAGGAGGGGAGAGAGAGAGAAAGGGGAGCAGAAGGGTGGCCTGGTGGCCCAAACAAAAATACATGAAAAACGTAGTTGGACTACATTTAATTGATCTCCAAAATCCTGGGGCAGGGGAGCCTAACAAATCTTGGGGCCAGCTGAAAAATCGTTTCGTGCAAAGCACAAGAAGTTGCCAAGGCACTCACACCAACTTACTCCGTCTCCCCACTCCTTCGAGGGAGCGCAAGAGGGATAGGGCTAGGGTGGCCGCCTATGCCGCATAATTTCGATTGGAGCAGGCTCCCCTCGCGCTCTCTTTCGCTCTCGCTCTGCCTTTGTGTACGTGAGAGTTGAGGGCCTGTGTTGGAGCTTGCATGTGCACGGCCTTTTTCTGGCTAGTGTGCTCGTGTGTGTGTGTGTGAAAGCGTGCCAAATGAATTGAAAATTACATGTGGCTCCGCTCTGTCTCCCCCCTCCCTTATGCCCCCTTGAGTGCATCGAAGGAGTTTTATTATTTAAACACGCCGAGCCAAAGCGAGCTGAGCTGAGCTCATTGGTGCCGCGTGTTTCGTTTCCGTTTCGTAATACTCCGCCGCCACCACGCCCCCCTTTCCCCACTCGAGGTTACATAAAAATAAACGCGAGCGAGGCGGCCGTCGTCACCTTTTGCTGGCTTAATTGCGGCCGCTGGGCTTAAAAATACACGCATTAACGCAAAACGCGGCCTAACGGTATTTTAAAACCACTACACAGCTCTCTCTCCATCTCTCTTTCTCCCCCACACACAGCGCTGGACTGCACGTGGCACGGCTAGATAGGGAGAGAGCGAGCGAGAGAGAGTAAGCGAATAGCAAAGCAAAGCAAAGTGAACAAGAAAAACAAACAACAAATAAAACTGTCCGTCCAGCATTCTTTTTTAAACACATTTGAAGAATGTAAAGTGCGCTAAACAACGGAGAAATAGCTGCAAAGGAGAAGGAGAAGCATAAGCACAGACGAGAGTGAGACCTCAAAACTGGCCATTGGCAGGCCGAACACACACACAATACACACACACTCACACACAGCAACACTCACACATAACAAAGCACACACACTCGCATACAAATCAGGCTTTGCCGCAGTCATAAAATAATCAAGAAGCAGCTAAATCAGGCTGAGCAAGAGGAAGGATCCGAAGGAAAGGAGCAGGGGCAGGAGCAGCGTCACTGCAACGTGCTGATGTTGACGAAACATCTCCGCTGGGACGCATAAAGCAATTAGCAAAGGTTGAAACCCCGGCTCACCACACACGCACGCACTGCCAGAGCGGGGCTAAAGGCTGAAAAGGCAGCAGGATGCGTGGGATTCCCATTGGCTCCATGGAGTATTTAGTCTAATCGAGTGATGCCGAGCACAAAAATGCAGGACCCCCTCGGAGTCCCACCCACGTACGCTACTGTCCTCGGCCTGCCGCGCTGCAGATGCCAGCAATGTGCGAGATAACGGGACACCGGACAGCCAGGCCACCACAGAGACAGAGACCGAGGAAGAAGGAGAAGCAGAAGTAGAAGCTGGAACCGAAACAGAAACGGAAGTGGAAGCAGAAGCAAAAGTAACAGCAAAAGCAAAAGGAACGAGAAATCGAAATCGAACTCTCCCTGTGATATAACTTGCACCGTAATCGTAATCTAGCTCGTAGTTATCGTTACCGATTAATAATCGCAGCAATTCTAAGCTAAGTACAGCACTGCTCTAAAAGAAAGCAAATAATACCCATACACCGCCCCTCCGCCTTTGGAACACCATTCGCTGCCGCTCTGCTCCGCCAACGCCGCCGCTGTCGCCGTCGCCAGACCTGCGCCAACCGAGAGATATAATAGAATTATATATAGTATATATAATAGCCAACTAAGCCCGACCAAGAGAATCGATAACAATGGGAGACGAGGCCGATAAACGGACGGGGAAGGAGAAGCTGCTGTTCTACACGACCGCCTTCTTCATCCTGCTGGGCACGTTCAGCCTGTTCGCCTTCCTCTTCCTGGTGCCGTTCGTGATCGAGCCGGCCTTCACCACGATCTTCATGCAGTTCGAGGAGGTTCCGGCGCTGTGCGAGACCTACGACACGGAGATCTACTACGGGGCCAAGAACTGCTCGTGGTCGTCGTGCCGCGAGGGCTGCACCAAGGACATCTACACCTGCACCCAGATCCGGGTCAACTATCGCCTCAACCTGTACAACTACACGGATGAGTTCAACTTTACGGAGTACCACATCAATCTGAAGGAGTCGGAGCGCATCCTGCCGCCCGTGAAGCGTACGGATCGGTACGAGCGTGCTCTGCGTAGCGACTACGAGTACGATAACCTGGGCGGCGGCGTGGGTGGTGCCGGTCTAGACATCGACCTAGGAGGCGGACGTTTGGAGCAGCTCAATTTCGGCGATGCCGACGGATCCAATGGGTATCTCATCGAGGACTCGGAGGATACTCACGGCCTGAGTTCCTCCGGCACTCTCATACCGGACGAGCGAAGACCCTTCGACGAGATCTCCGAGCTGAACGAAGGTCTGATGGGCAACCGCTCAATGTACTACTACGTGGGCGCCCGGCTCTTTCCCAATGTGAAGGGCTGCGGCTATCCGCCCATGCTCAACTGCACCATCTGGCTGAAGCGGTACACGAAGATCGGGATCAAGTTCCCGTGCTACTACTCCAAGGTGGATCCCAGTCTGGTCATCAGTGACCTGGACTACTGGCAGAACACCCTGAACTTGGTGTACTCAATGGCCATTCCCATTCCCTCGTTCATCATCTCGGTGATCTATCTGACGTACGCGTACTTCAAGATCTACAACGAGGACGAGGAGACGGCGCCGCTGGATAAGAATGCCGAGGACATGGACATCGATGATATCGATGCCGTGGACGACAGCGATGGTGCCGTCCTGGCGGATAACGTAGCCGGCAGCCAGATAATCAATATGGACTCCACCACCAACGACAGTTGTCTGGAGGGTGTCCTGCCCAACGGCGGTCCTGGGATGACCGCTTCCATATCGCAGGGTGGCTCGGTCACCACACCGGGTCCGTACATCGCGCAGAGTCCGGCGGGCTCGCAGATGACGCCCAACTCTGAAATGAACTCGTTCGGTCATCAATTAAAGGTCCAGATGGCCGACGAGCTTTCCAGGGATTCGCTGGAAAACGGAGTTATCTCCACGTCCAACTCAGTGCAAGGGTAAGCCAGGAGTATTGGGTATAATACGGGCTAGATAAAACTAAAAAATAGTGTGGGGTTCATTGGGTTCTAAATAAGGTCACCAAGATACCCCACCTTTTCCACTCCATCCTTTTTATAGCATACTTTTATGAGTAAACAATTAAAAAAACAAATTTAGCTGCCTTCCCTTAAACAACTAATTATTTGTAATTCCTTGACGAATTTTAAATGAACTTGCATTATTAATAATGTATTTTTCAACATTCCACTTACAGAAACTTGAGCAAGACGATGACGACGAGTATCTCAACTCCTCCTGGGCCGACAGCGGCAGTCTGAAACGTCAGGCGCATGGTCTGGAAAATGTTAGATTCCGATTCGGAAAATGAGCCGCTGCTGGAGGATTCGTAGACCGCCGAGCGGAGAACGGACCCCGCAGCGGGCGGAGATCGGAGATAGGAGCGGAGTCACCAAGCTAGAAAACAAAAAGCGAACACCCCAAGTATTTCTACCCCGAAACAATCGACAACAACGCAGCGAATGCGACCGAACCTGAATACCTTCAGAGCTGTTAGAGGCACCTAAAAGAACTATGATAGATTATATATATTTACCTTATGAACTAGCCACACTACTCACATACACACACACACATACTACTCGCTAGGGATCCTGATCCTTTCACGTCGTCAACCACTCACAGCCGCCTCACTCACTCGAAATTGCAAACACGGGCATTAGTATCTGCACAGTAACTGATATATCTGAAGGATAGACAAACGGACAGAGGGACGGATGGATGAGTGCCACATCTTGGGCGATTGGTACAAATACAATAAGCCTGGAGTGCTATACATATACCTAGAGGAAACTATAATACTTATACACTGCATATACAAATATTTACTTGAATTATTTTTCTATTCGCAACAATCGTCGTCGTCTCGTCTCGTTTCGAGAGCAAGAGAACCCACAACAACCCATACCGAACCCAAGCCCAAATATGCAAATAAAGCAAAGAATAGATCTGAGCATAGCGCGCAACTTATTTACAAATCGATAAATCGAGGCGCTGACGTTTTTTAAATATTGTAATTGCCCATACTCAAGTGCTGCAAACACCTTAAGACAACACACACGACACACAAAAGCGAGGAACACTCAATACCCAAAGACACAAACAAAAACGAAAATTAAATTTAAACGAGCGCATCGTGTATTTAATTTAAACGTAATGATAAACGAAAGCAAGTCGAATGCCTATTATATTTGAAGTAAATTACAATTAAATTAAATATAAATTAACGTAAATTAACTAACAATTGTTATCCTTCAAATTAATGCGGATAAAAACTCACAGCTTTAACTAACTGAAACGGAGGCATAAGATTTTTCTTCTACATATATTTATTTTATTAAGATTATTAACAGATAATGAATATTTATAGGTCCTACAAATGGTTCAAGCTATTCAATTAAAACAAAACTTACAAATAAAATATTACATTAAATCTTAATAATTTAGGTCTGAAATTAAAAATAACAAAAATAACGTTTCCTTTTTATATTACAAAAAAAAAAAAAAAAAAACAACCAAGACATTTCTAAAATCAAAGGCGAATATCTCAAAATTCGTTGCCTAGGCATATAGATTCGCATCCGCATCAGCATCCGCATCAATAACTGCACTTTTGCGCATAATAATGTATTTATCAATGATAAGCGGCAAAGAACTGCACCGGAAATCGAAACCGAAGTCGAAATCGTTTGTTTTTAACGACCGAGTTAACGGAGAGAGTCAGGCGATGGCAGAAAACATGCGCAACTATTAGCTAATATCATGTAAAACAGACAAACAAACAACAAATAAAATGCTACTAGAATTGAAACCAAAAATACATGAAAAATCTCGAAATAAATACGCATTTAGCAGCCTAAAACAAAATGGGTTATTTTATTCTTGAAAATATAATAAATAAATAAATAATAATAAAAAATGAAAGTAGAATAAAGCAAGGATATAAACAGTTAGTAAAAAGTAAGTAAAATTTTAAGGTAAACAGATCTAGCAAATTTAAATGTTTTCAT
>JAEIIJ010013686.1:0-26893 GCA_018904815.1 Drosophila ogumai | reverse complement strand
CTGCCGCGTCGATCGGGATGCCCTGCCCCAGAAAATCTGTCCAACCTGCCTGGTGGCCGCACAGCAAGCGTTCCACCTCAAGCCCAAGTGCGAATGGAGCTATCATTACTTTTCCAACCTTGTCACGGCGGTCACATGCGAAGTTCTGCAAAGGATCCGCTCATAGCCTTCGAGATGGTGGGCTGTGAGGACCCGCTGGACACTAGAGAGCTGCCGAAAAGCGAAGGGGAACAAGACGGACTTGTTGTAAAAGATGGTATCGATTCCGAACCGACAGAGAGATTGTCCAACGAGAGGGAGGTGATTCCAGAGGTGCAAGTATGTATGTATATTTTAAAATATGTATGTATATTTTAAAAGTGAGCTACAAAGAATAATTCTTAAATATTTATTAAACGTAAATTAAAACTAAAATAAATAGTCCATACCTTTTTCCACATATTACTGAGTATCCCAAAGTTAATCCTGCCCTTTTCCGGTCTTCATATTCATTCATTATCCCCCGTCCTGATAAGTGAAGTCCTAGCTCTGGCCCAAAAAGGATTCATCTCCCTTAATATCTAACTTTTTTACCCCCAAACCCTTCACTTTCCGTATCTTTTTCCTTCGTGCAGTCAATTAACCCGAGGCCAAAAAGAGGTTACCGAGTCCAATCTGTTGACTTGTTGTCTGCCGTTTCCCCTTCTTTTTCCTTTTAGGTTGTATTTTTGGGTAGAAAAATGGCAATTTCCTGTAACTTTTGTATAGGAATAAAAGTAAACATTAATCCATTTACAAGCTCTCTGCACTGAGTCGTCCGTTGGCATGGCTTTCACTTAAGTGACGTGGTTTTAAAATTTACCAATTAAATTAAGTGCAACCGCAGGCGGCATGCGAATGAGCCACAGCTCATCTCGAAGCCCTCGGTTGTGCTCAACTATTCATAAACTAAGTTGACTTGATAGTTCGATGGTTGTCTGTTGTGGAAAAGCTGCACTAAAAAAAAGGTGAAATGAAAAAGATCTCAAAAGAGAAATATATTTTTAACTAGGGATTTTTATTGTATTAAATAAAGAATATATATTTTTTTACTTTTGAATAGTTTAAAATGCTCTTAAATTGTATTTACCATCTTTAAACCCTTTCGCAATTTTTCTCTTACTGTATTAACTCGTGTCGTATGTGCTCTTGCAAGTTATTTGCCGCTTAATTTGATTTGCCTTTTGAAATTTCAGTCCTTTGGAGGAGTGGGATGCCAAGGGTTAAGTGGCGAGTCCTTTCTGTTCTGTCAGCAAGGAGTCATTGAGTCTCGGCTGTTGACTGCTGCTTTGTCACTTTGTGTGATTTATGAAATGTTGTGTAATTAACTATTTATGACTCGTTTTTGCCCTCTACAAAGTAAACGTTACCATGGCCCAAAGCTGTTGAGTATTTTCCCAGTGGGCGTGTTTGGTGAGTAGTGGAATGTGTCTTACCAAAAAACAACAGGAGAATGGGGTTTGTTTTGGATAAACTTTAGATAGTTGTTTTCAGGGGAAGAGGATATAATTTAAGTAGGAATTTTATTTATTATCTTGATAGATAGAGCTTAAGTTAAGTATGTTTCCAGTTTTCTTTACCTATTTTTAATTTTAATTTAAAGCCGTGACTTTCCCCATCCACAATTTTAAATAATTCCATTGCATTTCTCTTTGTATTAATTTGACATACAGACCTGTCATCGTCTCGCCGTGTGTCCTCGTCAAACTCTCACAAATAAAAAATGCCAACTCTACTTAATTATTTACGGCAAACATTTTATTACATTTTTAGTAATTTAACCGACAGTCGTATCCATTTCTTTTTATTTCTTTTTTCACCATTTTATAATTTTGGTTTCCTTCTCATTTCGTGTGTGCATTTTTTTCCATTTGTCGGTCTCGTTCGTTTGTCACATTTAATTGAATTTATGTAGTTTTATTGTCGCCTGGCCTGTGCATACAGCATTTTCGCATTAATTTTTATGTTTCCAAATAAACGAATATTTTTTTTTCACTCCAGACTGCCTCTGTTTGTGGTTTCTCCCGCCCGCCGCCGCAGGCCAATCAAAAGATGAACTGTCAAATTATGCAAATAATTTTCCACTGTCACGCATGCGGCTCTCTTATCGCATCCCAACAATCGTGGACTCTCACTTTAATTGTCTCTAATTTGGTTAGTGGATAAAAAAGGGAATTCCACGGGACCACCACCTGTGTCTTTCTCAAGGCGTGCTGCTAATTGGCTCGGAAAATCGACGCGACGGCCGAAAACCCCTGGACATCAAAGGCAGGACTTTAGGCTTCAGGCTCTTCCTTCAGTTTTGTCACCCTGTTACCATTCGTCTGTCTCTATCAAAATATTTTCATTGCATTTTTGGGTGTGTCTCTGTTATTGTTACCCTGTTTTGTTAGCAAAGTGCAGTTTGTGGCGATGCACAGAAAGAAATTAAAGAATTCGTATTTAAGCGTAGGTAATTCTTTTTTATATATATTTTTTAAATGGCTTATACTTTTAATAACAAATTTTCTTACCTAGTTAACATTTGTTTACTACCTTAGAAAATCTTTAAAAATATTTTTGGTTCAAAAATTAAAGTCCTTGTCTTATTACTTTTTCATGTTTAATAAAAGTTTCTTCATCTACATAAGGAAAAGTATTATATTTTCTGTTTTTATGTTATACTCGTTTTTGAAATTATTTGTTGAATGAATTATTTATTTTTTTCTGTGCACGGTCAGTGGGATTAGTTGATATATTCCATCGTTTGTTGTTATTGCCGCAGTTTATGATGCGTATAGGGAGCTCTGCTCTACACTTGCCAGCTCATATTTTGCGGCTGACATTTATGGTGGGAAGTGATGCCAGCCCCGGGGCTTAGTGAAATTTTCGGATTCCAAGGTTTAAGCCAAATTCCGGCTTGAAATGAGTTGGGGGTTTTGCATTTGGTCAGGTGCTTAATTAGTCCAGTGAAAGTAGGAAGGAGTTGGTGCTAGGCTTTCCTATTTACAATTATAATATTTATTTAAATGAAATATTTAAAAAAAGGTTTAAAGAGTTTTATAAATATAATTAGAAATCTGTATTAAATTTGCAAGGGAAATAATCAAATATTTCCTATAGCTAATTTTCTGTCGTTTACTTTTTTTTAGAATTTTTATAATATTTTTCTTACATTCTTTATTATGATATAACCTTTCTTTTATATATTTTGTATTTATAGAACTATACTTATACATCCTTTACTTTCATCTGCCTGCCAGCTTGCGGCAAATAAAAAAGGTACCCAAAAAAGTAGCCCAAAAAACCATGACTCAGCAACGAAGAAAGTGAAAAAAATCATAAATAACATATCACGGAATAAACAAATACAATAGAGGGAAAAAATGCTCGGACAGGACATCATCAGGCTAAAAAACTATGAATATTCATAAAATTATTGAACAATAGAAATTGATGATGTGTTGTCAAATGGCGCACACAGAAAAATTCCGCTTTGATTGATGATATCTTATGACAAGGAGAAAAATTCCTGCGAATATATTTGCCTTCTTGCCAAAAGTCAGGGAAATACACACATATTCTATATGTGAAGCGCTACTAAGGGGGAAAGAAAAATGTGTCCAAAGTCCAGACAGTCATACATCAAAATCATCGGGATTTGCTGTGCAGAAAAACACACCCTCCATATGTGGGGAACTCCTCTAAAATAACCCCTTCCTCTGCCAGCGACTTCAACCCACGCAAAAATAGATAAAAAATAAAAATCGAAAGGAGGAAAAGGATGCTACCCTGCTGGCAATCAAAGGCAGCAGTCATAGGAAAGGACATGAAATATGATCGATGAGCGGCTACTGGGGTTCTCTCAATCCAATCCTCCCGCTGTGACTGTCCACAAAATGGCACAATTAACGTGGCACATCCTTTCAGCCGAAATTTCGGCCTGGACAACAATTGTTGAACACGGTAAATAAATGTCAGAGCTCTGGCAGCGCCCTCTCCCTCGCCTCGTCGATAACATAATGACATTTTCGTATCATTTTTCAAATTGTAAAAAAAAGGAAAATTCGATTTTTTTTTGTTGGAAACCAAAATTGAAATTGTTTTGTCAGTTTGGTGGTTGGAGTGTGGGTCGAGTGTGTGTGTGTGCGTGTGTATGTCCTTTCGCAGCTGGATACCGTCAAACATATTGGAGTTTTAATTATGATTTTTTATTGGTTTTCCCCTTTTCGGTCCGCTGTTCGCGCTTAGTGTGTTGGTCAAACAATTGTAAAATGATATTTTCCTTTGACAACCCTTTGTAACGAGTTTTTAAAATGTCTCTCCATCGGCCGGTTCGATCGGATTATCACAAGTGTCAATCGAAAAGGGCGATAGTGTATATGCAGTTCCTGTTGCCCCTTTGTTGGGTATTATGGCAGCACTAAATGGTTTTTTGATCTACGAGGGGTCAAGTCCCTGTTTGGGCCCATAATATTGACAGCGTTTTTATGGTGTAAGCGAGGCGTAGAGGCGCAAACGATTATTGAGATAACCCCTGCTGGGGGCAGTTGAGATCATGGATATAATTATCGGAATTAAATGGGATCAGTTACAGGGTCGGTGAAAGGGATAAGTTTATGAGATGAGTCATAGCATTGGGTTTTTTAAGGACTTAAAAAAAAGTAATAAGTTATATCTCAGCAAAGAATCTGAAATAATATTTTATTCTTTAGTCCTAACATTTTATTTTTAAAATTATTCTAATAATAGAAGCTATATTTTACCCACCTCACTTACCAATTCAAAGGACACAAGAACTCCTTCTGTCTCTTATTTCCGCTGAAAAATATGGTAAATACGTGTCCGGTTCTGGCAGCTCCTCAAAATTACAGTAATTTGCCCTTTTTGGCCGAGGGTTTGCAAATTATTTGGCCGCCTACGTGTGCGGTTGCAACCGCCACTTAAATTGTCACACGTGCAGGCGGGTGTGTGGCAATTATAAAGTCATCTTGACATAATCAAAAGTGACAATTACAGCCATTGAACAGGAAGAAGAACCGACTAACCAACCGACCGACCCCCCAATGATTATGCGGTAACTGACGGCAAAAAAGTCAATGGCAATGGTGTATGTGATATTGGTAATATCTGGTTGCGACTGACAGAATTACGAGGCGGCGGCAGAGTCACGCGTCATTAGGCAGGGCATTTCCAGGCCTACAGGCAATGCCAGGTGACAATCAACCTAATAACAGTTATTAGGTGAAAATACAAAGAGTTTTCCAAAGCATATACATTTTTGAAAGTGCTTACTTATGTATATTTTTAAAATATTATCTTGTATAGCTTCTTTAAAAATTCTCTATAAAAAATATAGTAATTTGTAAGCAACCTTTATTCAATCGATCTTCTTCCATGAGTTCTACCTGCCAAGTGTTTGAAAACCTCCGAGTCAGAGATGATGGATGGATGGGTGACACTAATCCAATCGGCCTCACCAACATCAACTCAGTACAGATAAAAATGATATGCAAATTTATGTAAGCCTCAACTAAACGTTAATTTCGGTAAGCGGCTGGGCAAACAGAGGCTAAGAGGGGAAAGACCTTTTCCCAGATGCAGTCAACATTGTAATACCTCAATAATCTTACGGGGACACACCTCTCTCACACACACACTCGAACTCGAAGGGAACTCCTCGCCCAACCTGACAGTTGTAAATCTCATTAAGGGGTTATTGACTCCCTGAAGCGGGCACAAGGATTAAAAGGAGAGGGCTGCAGGACAAAGTAGAGAAGGCAAAGGTAGGGAACAAGACAAGAAAAAAAAGGAGTATTCTAACCCCATCTCGAGTCGCCTGAATTTTCTTTCTTTTTACGCTTCAATTAATACAAAAGTGTCTTGGTTCAACGGGACTCTCTGTATCCCTACCTCTAAGTAGGGAAAACTCTCTGACAGCACAATTGACAGGAGAGTTAACCTTACCCCTCGGCAAATAAAAATCTGGCAAGTCTAAGGCCTCCACAATTTATGCAAATTAATTTAGAAATGTCTCTCTGTCCACCCTCAAGTGTCAGCCAGATGTACATACATCAAACGAAGGCAGCGTTGGGGAAAGGGTTTCAGAAGAATATAGCGACCGAGAATGAGAACGGGACTTTTGTAATTAAGAATGCATATCAAGTGGTAAGTAAATGCTGTTCATAAAGCACAAAAAATAAGATAAGTACTGCTGCAGGAATGTGAATGGGTTATAAGAGGAGGGAGAAGGTCAGGAAGTGATGGCAAAGAAAAATCAGCAAGGTAATTTATTTAAGCATTGTCTTTAAATTTTAATAAGACAAATTGTTGCAGAGAATATTAGCAACAGTTTATTTTTAAAAAATTAAGTAAAACCAAAGCATTTTAGGTTGTCTAATTAAATATTTTTCAGTTCCAAAATCTTTTTGCATAACTTTTCGAATCATTTAATTTTGAACTCTCTTTAAAAATTCCTCTTCAAGAATTATTTATACAAAATTAATCAAAATCATTTAATTTGTAGAAGACATACCCTTTAAGGCTACAAAAGTAATCCTCTCTTGAAACTTCTAAGGCGAAAATCCCATCCTTCGAGTAGCAGACAAGCCCCTCAAGCAACCACAAAAGTTCAACCGCAAGAAAAAAAAAACAACCTGCAAATTCAGATGCAAATACCGAAACGAAAGCCAAAGATGTTTGCCTTTCGAGAGGAATCCCTGCCTACACTTTACCGATTAAAAACAAAGGGCAAACGGTCTTGGCCTCATCAGCAGTTGCAGTTGCAGTTCCCGGCAAAAAGGATAACTGGTAACTTCAAAAAGCACGGTGAGGCGGCATCAAGGAAATCAACTTTCGCCGAATGCAAATAATGTAAAAGCATCCGCATCCTGAATCTCAATAAAGGGGCTTCTACGCACTTTTTTTATTCGCAGTAACGCATAATGCGGTCAATGAACTGGGAAAGAGGCAAAACAAAAGCCGAGCTTCGGCCTGACTTTGCTGCTCTGTTGTCAACTGCAAAACGTTGAGAAGATGCAGGTTGGGGTTAAGGAAATGCAGTGAGAAAAATAATGCAAAATCCTTAAATCCGTAAAATCAAAGACCGAGGATTTATACATCCCTGAATTTTTTGACAAGAGTCCAAAATCTTACAATCTTTGGGTTTCCTTTTTTAATTAATTAATTTTTTATTTTGTATAATTTAACCCAAAGATGCAGTCTTTTTGTTCAGTATAAAAAGTAAGGACTACTACCGTTTTCTCCTCTTTATAATTTTTTTTTGCATTTGCAATTGCATGGCAAACCTCAACAGCTGCTAAAATGTGCGTATCAACCCCTGGTGCCCTACTAGGGTAAGTGTTAAAAACAAAAGGAGTAACCCCCTCTGTAAAAAAACCCCTCCTTGAAACATCCACTCCCTTTTCTCGATGCTCACCTTCACATTCTAGTCGCCCACAAAAGGGGGAAATTATCATGTCATATCATTGCGTGTCTTCTATTTGCATTCGGGTTTTCCTTATTTTTTTCGCATTTAAATTTTTGCTCTAGGATAGAGATGGCTATGGACAGTGCGTGACATAAAGTTACATCTAAATAAATTTGAAATATAATATAAAATATAGTTTAAATAAATTTAAAACAAAATCAATATAAATTTGAATTTCCATTTAAAATTTTCTATTAATCAACCTCAAATAAATAATTTTAAAATTATTTTTCCTATTTATAACCCATTTTTATAGTTTCTGCCACGCACTGTACATTATATTCTTGCATCTATAGTGGGTAACATCTGCTTAAAAATAATTGCAAGTTTGCGAGAGATTTTAATGGTTTTGGCAGCGTGCCGCTCCCTCGGGAAATGTTTAAACTGTGCTAAAATATCATAGTTTATGGGGGAAATGGAAATGGGTTGCAATAAGTGGGTTCGAGTTGGACTAGTTGGGCTGCTCTAGGTCTCAGTCTCGCTGGGGGTGGCACATGTCCCATGTGGCAGCATGTGGGCACTTATGCAAAATGTTGGCTTGTCATTGCAAACTTGTGTTTAATTAAAACGCTGCTAATATCAGTTAATTTCTTCTCATTAAATTGTGACACTTTATGTGCACGGAATGGGGATGTGTTGGGAATATTAATGGGTTTATCGATACCTTGATCGGAATGGTGTGGTGAGTGTGGAAGAGAATAGAGTCATTAAAAAGGTATTTTATACTTTAATGAAATTTTATGCTTGCAAAGTAGGGTTTTAAATGGGAATTGAGTCAATGAAGTTCTTGGTTTAAACTGAAATTCCATAACTTTCGCTAAGATTATTTTGTTAAATATTGACAAAACTTTATCTATCACACCCTGGCAATCAAATAACTATAAAAAAAAACTCCACCTACCCTTGCCAACTTCTATATCAAATTAACGCTAATTAACAACCTCGGGGGGAGGGATCAACCGACTGCTCATAATTTACTTCATTACAATTGTTGATGAAAACAATCGACGGTAATTCAGAGTGAAAAAACGGGCACAAAATCTACATAAAGGAAAAAAACTACCCAAAAACTGCCAGGAACGGGGACAATTAAAGGCGACAACAAACAGCCCCGTTGACCCCGAACAAAAAAAAAAAGTGAAAACAGAGGGGGTGGCTGGCTAATGACAGTGATGCAAGTCCTGAAATCAAAAGGCATTATTCCTCCCGCCGCGAGTGTTGATTAGATATATGGCCGGCAGAGTACAGTTGCCTCATCCGTGAATTATGAACTCTTCGGAGTCCGGAGGGGGTGGGTTTCGGACACACCTGAAAGCCATATAACCTGCGTTCTGCGAGGGTGCAACTGTACACGCATGTGGCTCATAAAAGATACATTTATAATGGCCAGCGGAGATACTTGTGGGCCCGAGCAGTTATACATAACAATAATTCGGTAATTGCCAGACAATCGTAACATTTGTATACTCAAATACAGAGGGATACATTTATCCTTAGTCCAGTGCCGTTGCGTGTTCATTTCAATTTCACTCCATGCGGGTGGGTGGATCACTGGGTGGAAATATCCTCATGTGGGCGAGGAACAAGTGTTCCCGAATGTTATTTATGGCAATTATAAGCAATTTTTGAAGTTCTTGGCTGTCGTTAGCGAGTCCATGAATGATGTATTAAGGTTACGATTGGGACGTTAAATGGAACACGTGGCCCCGGGAAGCGATCAGCTTCAGGCGTAAATGTGTGAGGTTAATATGCTTGGAAATGCTTTTGGGGGAGAAAAAAAATTATAAAAAATATTTTGAGAAGTAAAGCTGATTCATATATATTTTATAAAATATATTTCCATTATAAGAAGAGAACCCTTCAATCAAATACTACTTCCCACAGAATAAACCCTTTGTGTATCTACAAAAGAACAATGCTTATATGCTCGTGCAAAACCCATCAAATATATTATCCAAATCAAATCAGAAATTGACAAATTTCCCATTTGGTATTACTTTCACCACGCTGCTTAACCTTGAGAGAGGAAAAACCAAAGCGACCCCTAAACCCAACCACTTGAAATATTCTCATGACCTCGATATATAGCATTTTCTATGCTCTAATGATTGGGATTACAACGAAAATGTTTCGCAGCGATCGGGGATTTTCACACAGAAATTAGCAGGCAGTAAATGCAGTTTAACTTGCATTAGCACAGTGTGACATTTCATCAAGATCCGGCCAGGACAGAGGCACAGCAGAGGGGGTGCCGAGTACCACTGACAATCGAGATTGAGTCGCCACGCGCAATTAAACTCGCAACTCGCAAAGGAGTGTGACAAATTTCTACTGACGAGGACTCTTGAAAGGAATACACTTGGAGAAAAATAAATAACCATACGTCAAAGAAGAATATTAAATGAATTATATAGAATTTTAAGAAAAATATTGACAAGTTAATTATTCCCATTATAATGTGCATTTCAAGTTTGTCTTAATCAAAACCTTAAGAAACTTATTCGGAAAATATAAACAAGTATCTTGCAATTGTAATACTATTTCTTATATTTTTTCAGTGCACACACACGGTAGCCCCGAAATCAACCAGCAGCCTAACCATTGAAGCGGCAAAACATGAGAGCAATCACGGATCGAGATGCAGACACGGATTCAGATGGCGAGATGCAGATACAGATACCGCACGGGGCGGCAACAACACACACAGTACGTACCCAAAGTGCAGATACAAATACGAAGGGGCGTGAGAACATCAAGCGAAAAAAAAACCGAAAGAAGTAAACGCGAATGAAGTGAGTAATTAACGCTGCATGCGGCGTCCTCCCTGAATATTGCGTCCTCGCGAGGGTCCTTCCATCTATTCATCCTGCGCCTGGTCACGCCGATTGACGGTGACATATGCGGGTCGCCGTTGTATCTGCAGTTGTATCTGCAGTTGTATCTGTATCTCTCAGTCGCCGCGGAAGTCCCGGCCAGGTACTACACTCGAGGCCATTAGGGCAAGGGTGCGTCCAATTTACATGACGAAACGAGCGCCTAAAGGCACTGTGGTTTTAAAATTCTTTAAAAATGTGAAGGAAAGTATTTAAAAATTATAATATTTTAAAATTAAATTAAATAATATTTTAAATACCTTTTTTATTATGGAAAATACGACTTGAACAACTACTTACATTAATCCTATCAAGGGAATATATAAAAGTATTTAATATTAATCATTTTACTTGACTTAAAATTTAATAAAATACTTTTTAATATTTTTCCTATTATATTTAAAGTTTCCACTTTTTTCTCAAACTCACACCACTATTCATTTTTGAGTGCATAAAATTTATTTAATTGTTTCAACACGCACACACCCGAAAATCCCCCCTGGAAGACAACGTCCTATTGAATCCATCTCTGACTGTCTCTGTTTGTTGTTGTTTTGGTTTGGCTTTTTGTCAGTTTCCTTTCTGTGGGAAAAGGCGTGTGAATCCCCTTTCCGGGTGTGGGTTTTTGGGTTTTTAGGATCAGGACTACTCACACCCACCGAAGAGCACCAACCACCGGCACGAAATTACCATCAAATGAACTTATCGCTGGCGAAACTATTTTACGCCACTTTCCCAAGTGGATTCTCGTGTTTGGCTTATCGCGTCCGAAGGTCCTGTCCGGTCCGTGCAACACGTGACGACTGTACCGGCCTGCTAGAGGGTACTTCCAACCTTTTCTATCACCCCTCCCGGGGTGTCACAGTTCGCTGTTGTCGTTTGACATATTGTCAACCAACGGCGGCTATCAACAATTACACGTGTCCCCCGTGTCCGGGTCGTGTCTTGCCGAAATTTGCATATTTTTCTAATTAATCGCATGAAATTTTCATATAATTTTCCCGTTCTGTGCCTATCTGACTGATAAAATTCTGTTGCTTTAAATAATTAATAATTGTCGCGTGTGCCTCGCACCCGAGTTCGCGCCTGTGTTGTTTGAATTAATGAATTCACTGTAAAATTTATGATTTGGGGAAAGTTTATATTTCATATTTATATAGGGTAGATTCTAATTTTTAAACTATTCTTTCCATCAGTATGTTTTATGAATTATTTTATGTTAACAAAACAAAGAAATCTAATTTCCGCTTAAGCTAATTCCCAAATTTTAACCTCCACAAACCCTAAAATCTCTTCACAAAAACTGCATCCCATTTTGGGATTAAAAATGTTAACTAAACACAGAGGCAACAAGAAAAACTCGCATTGATCTGTCACAGGGCATTATTTTTCAATTAGATCGAGTATGCATTCTGGCCTGTGAATGAATCAACAAATATTTACATTATCCAAAAGATAAACATTTGCTGACGATCGATCGATCATCTCGATGCGGCTCTCTCCCCTAGTTTCACACTTTTGAGCAGGTTGGCCAGGTGTTTTCCGGGCGATTGAAACGGGGTTAAGTCATCAATAAGCCATGCCATCCAGCCATCCAACCACCGTATACAAATGAGTCACTCCAGAAGCGATTGCGACGCAATTTAGTTTCAGTTTTCTCACAGTACTTACCTAGATGGGGGCCAGAGTTTCCTCCATCCTCCAGCCAAGTTTACATAACCCAAAAAAGAATCGGGAAAGCGCTGAAAAGTTCCCACAGACTGGAGTGTAGATGCCGATGCAGTTTTAATGATTTACAATAACAAAGCAACAATAGGAAGCCAGGATTTACGTTGATGCATTGCCAACAGGTGAGATTGAGGCCGAGGGGTAGCGATTTCAATTAAAAGTGACACAAAATGCTCTGACAAAGGGAAACAATTTCAAATTGCATGTGTGTCATGGGAAAGTTGTGGGACACTAAAGAGTGTACTATGTATGGGAAGTCCTTTCGGAGTCCTCGCTGCTACTGCGACGCACTTGAAAATTTTCGTTAAACACACTTGAGCATGTTGAGGGTAGAGGAGGCCACCCTAGAAATGTGTAAAGCCCTCGAGTGTTTTTTTGTGAGTTCCGCAGCTCATTCAAAAAAGTTTGCAGGTGTTCCCTGCTCGATACTTGTTTATATACATTTTCGTATTCGGCTTTTTGTTGTTGTGTTTGTGTGTACTTGAACCAAAACACGGGTTCCTTAAAATGCCAATACACTTATCGACATCGATGGGAAGCGGGCCATGCAAATATTCCTTCAAGTTGCTGCCAGCAGGGATATAAGCACAGTAAACAAGGAAAGAGAGGAGTCCTAGTAACAGTGGCTTAAGGATTATTAGTAAAATGGAACATGGAAAAAATAACAGAATAAAATAACAAAAAAATATATAATTTTTAAAATATTTACTACAATTAAATAATGAAGATTATTCAAGGAGTTTTTTAAATTATTATTTATAATAATAATCTTTATGTACCAGTGCTACCCACATCACTGTTCTCATGACTCACGTCTTGAACAAAAAAATATATATAATTTCAGGGTGAAGGAGCAACAGCAACCTCAACATCAACATCTCCGATACCAAGGAAAAAAACTTTCCCTATGCATTACACATTTATTAAACATTAAGGAAAAGGAGTTCACTGCATTTAGAGGGGTTCGAGTTGAGTTTGCGGACAATGAGGATCGGCACGTTGATGTCCTTGATGATGACTATTGAACTTTTCAAAACATGATGAAGTGCTCCGTGGCTCGATTTGCTTATAAGCTACAGCTAAAGCCATGCTGCATACCCCCTCTACTCCGCACAAGATGATGCTAAATGCAAACAATGGAAATCTTTCCCGTTACGGGATACGGACCCCAAGCGAAAGGGCACCCTCCAACTAATCACAAAGTGCATTTTCTGCTCGCGGCAGTTGGTAAACAGAGAGCGTTAATACAACAACAAAAAATGGTAAGGGTTAGGGAGGTGAAGCCAGGGGGGAGTGAAGTGAAATAAAAGTCCAGCTGAAGGTCCTTGCATACGATTTGAGCATTAGACACAGGAATGCACAAATAGCTATAAATAACAAGAGGATGAATTTGAAGTAGATATTTTCTTTAGGATTCTAAAAAAGCTGTTAAATATTATTTAAAATATTTGTTGCTTCATAATTAAATATTTTAAAATATTTAATAAGATTCTAGCAGTAGGAAACGTGAAAAAATAATATCCTTACTTTATGCAAGTAATTTATATAAATACTTTCATATACTAAAATCGTTTAAAATATATTCACAATAAATCAATCTAAAATATTTCTGTATAGTAATATACTTTTTAATATTTTCTTTTATTTATTATTAAATTTTTTTTACGAAACTCGGGCAGCACTGATTAGGGGATACTTTTGTCGGTGCACTTACCTCACCCTCCTAGGAGCTACCCTATCGCTCTTTCCCTCGCATTTTTTATAGAGTTTTCAGTTTGCTTTTCAAGAAGAAACAGCAGCCGGAACAACAGCAAATACTACAAATAATCATAATAATAAAATGCCAAGTTGTACATTTTGCCGTTACCAGAGTTCTAGCACTCTTCCATTTCCCTTCACTCGGACGTCGTATTTTTCCCGTGATGAGTCATTCCGCTGCATTCCGTGGGGTACGGGGGCCCAAAGGGGTTAATGCACTGCGTTCAATGGAAAAAAGGAAGAGTCCTTGGCAATAAATATAAAAATCTTTACCCATTTATTGTTCCTGCTTTTGCTGCAGCTAAGGTTTTCTTTAGAACTTTTGTTAAGAAATGATTTCAGGTTTTAGTTTTAGATTTAAAATAAAATAATTGTAGATACGATTTTATACATATTTTTGTATACCCTTGCAGGTATTAGTATTTAAGTAAAAGGGTCAAAACGGTGTGAAGGAGTCATTTCCGACCCCACAAATCATATATATTCTTGATCAGAATTATAAGGCGAGTCTTTCTAGCCATATTCGGAGGTATATTATTTTTTGGCCATTTTTTTCAAAAATTGATAAGGGGTAACATCGTAAAAATTGTTAAAAATTGGCCAATTTTTTAATGTTCTATAATTTTAAATTAGGTATGCAGATTTGTTAACCTAATCAAAACTAATATAAAAATGTATTTCATATTGAAATTTAGGCATTTTTGACTTAGTTACAATATTGTAAAGCTTTAATTTTCCCAAAAATTATAATTTAAAATTATGGACAAATATTTTAATATATTTTAGTAAACAGATTTATTAACTTCAAGATTACTAACGCAGAACGGTTTTTAAAATTAAACTAAATGTCTTTTTGGCCGAGCTATGATATTTTTAAAGTGGTTTCTTTTATAAAAAAAAAATTTAAGATAATTATATGAAGTTTCCCTATACCAAATTACAAAAACTAAAGCTTTCATTCTTGATTTATGAATAAATTCTATGAAAAATGTGGAAAGTATTAGCACTAACCAAAGCCCAAAAAATTCTCACCCCTGTTCTGGCCAGTTTTCTACATAAAACCATTATCGCAGCCAAAGGACAATTGAAGTTCCTGTGCCGCCCACACAATAATCGTTCCCCATCCTCCGGACTCACCATCACCATATACATATAACACCCACAGTGGACCACTTACCAAGTGTTGGCAGTCCGGCAACAATCGCAATCATAATAACTGTGGCAACAGCACAGGAACACACACTTTTATGGCCCACAGCCTACCGAGAGCAGCGCGAGGAGATTACAAATGATTTGAATAAATTTGCAATAAAAAAACAGTGTATTCTATTTTCGAGCTGGAATTGTGCCGACAATAAAACAATTTTGTATGGCAAAGCCGAGGCAATTGTCCGGCTTCACAGATTTGAAGTTTAAAGGGAATTTCCTGGCCGGCAGCAGAGAGGCTATAATAACATTGTGGTTAAAATGTTGCAACAGCAGTGGGAACAGGCCATTACAAGTGTCAAAGCGGCAATTTATTGTTTGTAATCATGTGTATCTATAATTGTGTCTGGCAGTGTGTGTGAGGGGGGGGTAAGCAGTTAATCATATAAATATGGCGACGTCGGGCGTCGTTTGGCGCTTATTATTTTTGCCTCGGCTGCGATAACATGACTCCGAAGGAACTTAAACATTGATTTAGTAGTACAGTGCGTTTTATGAGTATAAAGTTAGCTTGAAAGTTATTTAAAAAATATACAAACCAATTTTTATTAGCCTTAACATGGTTTCTTATCACTTTCCTATATATTTAGTTTTTATTTAACTAGGAAAAAAGTAAGGTATAATTTTAAAATTAAATTCCCTTTAAAAATATTCAAAACATAATTATTTAATTAATAAATATCATATTTATATATATTAATTTATGCCCCGCACTGTCCTTTCTCTGAAACTTGTGTTTTAACACTCTCCCTGGAGAGATAGAGATGTGTTTCGCATGCCAAAAACCAAAAGCTAAAACCACAAAGTCATAAAATTACTTTCGCGCATTATAAATTTATAGTTTACTTTGGTTTTTGGTTCGTGGTGTGAGTTTCTGGCACTCAAGCGTAAAAATTTATTATGCTTATGGTTGAAATGATCGGAAAGTATGAGGGTTAAATGGGGCGGGGACTTAGACACGACTACGACTTTGTTGCTATTGCCACAGCAGATGCTGTTCGTTAGCCATCGCGGACATAAGTCATTTATATTGTTACAAATTGTGCGCGATTTGCCGTCCTTAAGACATAACACTTGCACCAGATTGGACGTCGGTTAAGACTAAATGCCTTTGTCTCCTCTTTTGAACTTTGTTGGCTTGGCCCCAGGGGTTAAATGGCATCTTTAAGATGGCCAATTTTGGGGGAGATTTAAAGGATTGTGGAGGAATAATTAATGGTTTAAAATATATGTATATATTTTATTCTTTCTTACATAATTTGAACTTCTTAAATTTTAATAAAATACATTTTTCATATCCTCTTGATAAATCGAAAATAATTTATAAAAGATATCAGTAGCAAGCGAAACTAAAAAGCAACAAGAATGGCTTCACCTTTCCTCATTTCCCTTCCATTTCCATTTCTGACCTCACCCCAAACCAGACTGTTTGCCATTTACCAAAGTGCAAGGAGATACATATATCAAGGGGGCAACAACAGTGGCTACAACCCCAGATAGACAGCCATAGCTACAGCTACAGATACAGTTGCAGATACAGATACAAATAATCGAGAAGGAGCAAAAAACGTGGCAGGAAATGCGGGCTTGCTCATTATTTGCGCTGAGTGCGGCGGCGACGACGACGACATCGAGTACTTTGCATAAATTTCAAATCTTGCCGGGTAAAAGGAGAGCCAGGACCAGGAGCAGGAGTTGGAGACTGAAAAGTTGAGCCGCGCAAAGGATCCAGTAGCAGATGACAGCCGCACACAAAAGGACATCGATGGCTAACACAGCTGCAAATGTAATGGAAATTGAAGGGCTCCGCTCCCCTTCCACTGCACTCCCAGGGATCCCTGTTTCCTGCACCTTGGCTTCGTGTCAAGTGCGGCGGCGATGATGCCAGAGAAGTATCTGAATAAAAAATAATGCAATGATACGGAAAAATTAAAAACATTAAAGCCAGAGAGTGGGGGAGGTTGGTTATGCTTTGGCAGAGAGGATGTTTTGCTGGTAACAAAAGAACGACAATGAAAATACTCTACATTATTAAAAGAAATAAAATGTCTACAACTAATTTTTATAAAATAATAACAACTTAAAGCAACATTTTATAGAGTTCGTATACTTATATTCTATCTATTTAATATAATTAGTTCTTAGTAAAATTTATAATACAATATTATTTACACATTAATTCCTTCAATGTACAAAAACTTGTTTACATAAATTTAAATTAAATGCTAAAATATAGTTACCTTTTTCTAGGGCACAAATAATAAGGAAATCTCTCGAATAGGCGGCAACTTCAGTTCTAATGACACGACCACAGACCAGTTCAAGTTGCCTGGGCTCAGACCGCGGCTCAAATTTATGGCTGCAATTATGGCCCGGGTCTTGCCAGCGTCAGCAATAATTGTGCTTGAAATTTGCATACAAAAAATTTTAAGTAGTTGGAAAAAGAGAAAGATACTCCTCTCCACCCTTGACTTTTTTTTAAAATCCAAATCAAAGCTGGTCATACACACCCAGTTTGGTCTGTCCTTGGTCTTGCTCATCGCTTCAGTCTCAATTGACGTGTAATCCTGCCTCGTCCTTGGCATTTTGCGTGCAGCCACCAAGGACAGACCGATAATGCTCCCTTTTTCTCTCCTCCAGCCCTCGTTGGGGGGGATTGGCTGGATGTCAAAGTCAAGGCGAAAAGAGCGCGTGTAAGGACCTCAAGGACTCCTGCTGACACTTGGCTTAGTACAGCGAATATTGATTTAGTTTTTGTGATTTTCTCTGGCTTTTTGCTCTTTCCATGGAAGCGTTTTTCTGATATTTAATTAGCACTGGCAAAGTGTTTGAATTGAAATAGTAGCTGATGGTGTGTGGGTTGGGGAAAGTGTAATGGATAGTGGACAGAAAAAACCATGTGTCTTGGATAATTAAATAATTGGAAGCTAATGTTTCAGTTGTTTGGTTGTGAGAATTAAAGACGAGGTTAAGTAAGCATTTAAATAGAAATAAACTAAAGCAAGTTAAAGACTTCATTCTTTAAATTCCTAAAAGAGAATGACATCTTAAAGTCCAGATAAACCCCAATCTCTTCCCCAAAACTTAATCAGCTAAACCCCTTCACTAACTGGTTGTGCATTTAATTTCCACCTCAAACCAAACACTCCGATTGATTTGTCTCCGTCTTCGCCATCGGGCAGCAGCTGCATACAAAACAGGCGGGTTTCTTATTTTAATTTGGTTAGAAAACTTTTGGCCCGCCCAAGAGGATGCAGACGGATCTTAAATTAGATACCGGACATCCACAATTGAATGACCAAGCAGGCGGCGTCTCTGCTGCTCTGCACTTTTCTAATTTTCCTCCTTAAGCGAACAGGAAATTTCCTACTCGGGACAATAAAACTTTTCCTTCTCTCGCTGTGCTTTTCCCAAGCTGCAACCAATTGCAATAAAAGAAAACTTATCTTTTGTATATATTCGTATATAAATTTGTGGTATGCCACAGGATTTTTTGGGAGGAAAGGAAAGGAAAAGAAAACTTTATGTTGGCTGAGCTGATAAATTCCTGCTTGCCGTCTCGGACTTGATAAAAAGGCAACGAAGGATGCCTCCTTTTAAGACATTCAATTGAACAAATTCCGAGGCAAAGTTTCCTTGAAATATCAGAGTCCCTCTGCTCCTCCGACTGCTGCATAAATTGCATATAATTGCTATGCTTCCCCCGAAGATTTATGCGCACATCCTTTGGTCCACGTCTCTCTTTGGTGAAATGATAAAAATTTTATTAAAACAAAAGCTGCATAAATATCTTCTCGCAAAATATCGTTTGCTCAGCTGCCCGCTGTGCATTGTACACTGAAAAAATTAATAAGGAGACTTGTTTTTTAATTAAATAGTAAAATAATTATTAAAGAGTATTTGGAAGCTCGAATATATTATTTTTTATTAGATTTTTCTGTAAAAAAAATATTTCATTCTAAGTTTAATACTTGTTTTAAAATCTAAGTTTATTTTCAAAAGTATCTCAAGTGTAAAAACATCCTTTTGCAGTATCTTATGTGCTCCTTTATATGGCATAATTAGATTTGATGTCCCGCGGTTCATTTGGTTCTGGGACTCCGCCATTTGGCTCAGATGGCTTTGCTTTCATTCACACTTTGGTAATCCGCCTTTGCCTTGGATATTTTTATGACTTAATACGTTTTATTTCATTGCAGACAGGACGACTGTGGAAATAAATCTTGTGTGAGCGTCATCACCAATTCAAATGTCCTTTCGCTTGACCAGAGCTCAGCTCGGTTCACTTCGCTCCGCCTTGGGGTTCCTGTCCTGCGACATTTGTTGCCGCTTCTCCCTGGCCTTGTTTCGGTTTATTATTGACCAGTTTGGCTTGGATTATTATTACACTCACACAATGCTGACAGTTGGCCATTGATTTATTAGCCGTCTTTGGCGTTTTCATTCACTGTTTGTGGTCTGCAGTCAGCGTCTTTGTCGCCCAGTTGGTTGTCCTTTACGGCTTCCTTCGCGGGGGATTTTCACTGCCATCCTGTGAAGTCCCTGTGATTAAGGACGAAGGGTCGACCGACTGCATAATGGGATAAAGTGGCAGTGTTTCCATCGGTGGATATAAGGGAATTTGTCATGAAATTTAACAGAAACGTAATTGTCTTTAAGGTTATCCGATTTTGCAGGGGTGAATGCCCAACAGTTGGCTGTAATTTAATTGATTTTTGATATTAATTAAATTCATTTAATATAGTATTTATTTAAAAGAATATTTCTATGCTCCAGAAGGACTTAATTTTATAATCATTCAGAGAAATATTTAGCTTAATATATTTTTATATTAATCCAATCTCATCCAATCAATCCAAAATTCTTTACCGCTAGCTGCTTCAGCGTTCCCGTTGTTCTCTCAAAATAACTACAATAAATAAATGGGCAAATTCAAATTAAAGAAAAACCTTTAGCTATATAAAAGTGCCAGTTACATTCCTCCGGCTCCTCCAAATGAGGTATCTAACCAGATGCCGTGCCTGGGCGTTTGGGAAATTGCAAAAGTTGCAGACGCACGGGGCGAAAAACAGACGCCAGCGCAGTTAAAAGCAACAATAAAAACCGTTTGCAATGTTTGAGATAAAAATTAAAAGACGACGTCATTTAGTCTGAGTCTCACTTTTCCAGCTTTCACAGATATATCCCCTGGATACCCCCAGAGAGAGAGCTGGATGCGATGGTCGCGTGTGTGCTGCCCTTAAATGGCACACAAAATAGACATTAAAACCTACAGCGGTTGCGATACGGTTTCAGCAGTCCAACCTTTAGAGCTTTCCCCCAACCGAAACCTTACCGAAACCCCACTAAGTTGGTTTACAAACACGTTGACGAGGTGTGTGCACTGTAAGAAAGAATTATACCTCTTTTTGTAGAGAAATATTTAGGTTTAACAAGAAAGGAAGTTAGCTTCCCCAAGTCAAAGTAAATTATTCCTTCACTAAATAAAATTAATTGAATTCTTTAAATGGATAATTATCCATATTTTTATATGATATTTTTTTAAAGAAGTCAACTTTTAAAATATTAAGTAATTTTAGTACCTTAAAAAAATATTTGAAAATAAATCCATTTAATTAAATATTTTATTTACTACAAAAATATATTTTCTTTCATAAAACCTTCTATTTTTTAACACACAAAAGATACGGTTTAATAATATTTATTCCTTAGTTTCCCTAAAAAAATATTTTAAAATATAACCTCAAGGCTCTTTCCTTATTTTTTCTCAGTGCCCAAACGCTTGTGTGTCCATGATCCTGGCCAGGATTTTGTTTAATTTTATTTGCTCGAAGCTAAATGTTACTTTTATTGTTTTCGGTTTCGGTTTTTGGACTTTCGGCTAGGAAGTTCATTCATTTTGGTGGTGAGAAGGGAGATGGGAGTCTACCGTCTGGGGGCGAGTGTCATAAATTCGATTTCTGTAGCATAATTTAAGTCGCTTTGGCATTGATGGCTCGTGCTGATTAGATTGAAGCACGGCACGGGACAGAAGCGTTTTAATTGTTCCATTCGGGGCAGTCAGCGTCACCTCATCAGCAGCATTTACACGTAATGGCCTCGTTAAACTGACTTTTGGACTGATGAAATCCTGACAGATCCAGATCCCGGGACAGCTTCTAACTTTGGGCGCCCATCAACTTGCGTTTAATTGTCTGCACTTTTACGAGAAGTGCCGAGGTATGGCCAAGGACTGGAATAATCGTCGCCTGTCCAGGACTCATGTGGCCAAGGAAAATGCCTTATCTTATGGTTTTTACACTGGCACTTTTATGTCCAAGAGCCAAGAAGTGACTGGCTGTAAAAACGATACGAAATGCATTCAAACACCTTAGGAAAGGAGGGGGTAATGGTGGGCTTAAGGGGGAAAGTGATTGGAAATGGCATCGGATTGGCATTTAAAGCCTGAATTACTAATCTAAAATCGAATTTTTAAAGTACGCATATATATGTATTCCCCAAAAGTTTCCTTTATAAGAATGTATATATCATCCTTCAATAAGTTTTAAATACCCAATAAATAAATCCTTTTCCCTTGATAACTTATTACTCATTAATTTTTACTTTAAAAATAAATTTCAATGATAAGAAAGAACACCTATAAATAAGTGAAAAGGAGTTGGAAAAAAGGCTTATAAATAAAATCAAGAGTTATCGATTGTCGGACAAGGTACACCCGCATTATACAAGTAGTATCTTGGACCATTAAAAATAATTGCAACAATATATTTTGCCCCATTGTGGGCATTGAATCTGAATAAAGATCAATTCCTGTCCCAGGCAATAACTTTTACAGCGACACTGCAGTTAAATCATAAGCCCACTCCCTGATTTTCCTCTTTACGCCTCCTTCCCGGCTTTCTCCCCCTTTCCCAGGCAGTTGAAAAACCTGCCCAAGTTCGCTTCGTGACCAGCAAAGTAATGCCCAGATTTTGTATTTCCATTCGGAAAGTAACAAAAGAAGCCGCCCAGCAGAAGCAGCAGCACTTTTATGACTGACTGAGCGACATGCAACAAAATTGAATTTTATGAATGGGTATTTATGAATTTTATTCTCCGTAAGTTGTAAAAAAAGCTCTTAGTTCTTAGTTATTTTTCGGGGTGGTGGATAAGTCCGAAGGCGACTCCAATGACAAGTCGAAATTCCACAAAGGAAATTGAACATGACAACTGTGATGAAACTTGTTCTGCAAGAAGATTCCCTTCTAATATTGAAAACAGTGGGAAAAAAACGGGAAAATAATAGAAAAAAAATTTGTAAATATAAAATAATATGCATTTAAAATATTTGTATTCTCAGCTCTATAAATTATAAAAATGTGTAATTTTCTGAAGAAATTTCCTGAAGTTTAGATAGAGAAAATTTATATATTTATGGCTTATTTAAATTATTCCTTTCATCCCACTGTTCACTTGTTCCATTTAAATCCATCTTGCTATTAAAAACGCCAAAATCGCGACGACATCTTTTCAATTCATTTCAAAAAGTTTCCCATTTCAGTACCTCTTCTCCGTTCCTCCAAAAATTCCCGCCATTTAACTGCAAGGCAAACACACAATCGTAAGAAATGCTTTTATATCAACCGAGAATATAATCCGGCACACAATTTTTAAGACCTATTCGCCTAACGCTCGAAATTAATTTCGCTAACAATCGAAATGAATGTCAGAGGTGGTGGGGACATCATCCTCGAAAGCCCAATGAAGCGCTTAACCATTAAAATCAATCAAAGCAAATTTATTAGGCAGCAGCTACAATGTCCCAGAGAGAGAGATGAGCTACGAATTTTTATTAGAGACACAAGTATGCACCATAAAAGCCCCGAAACGGGGCAATGAAAAACCAAATCAGCCAAAAGCGATCCCAAAAAATTATGACCCATCCAATGAGGGGGAAAAAAACTGTCAAAAGATAAACCGAAACCCCTTGAAACTGGAGATTGCAAACAATTGCGGCGGATGGACAACTCGAATTCATTCTTTAATGTTCTCCGAAAAGCCCCGACTATTAAAAGTTTCCTTTTGCATTCATTGGGATTCATATTTCTCGTCTCTCCAACGAAAATCTTTTTAGTGTGGTAATTAAAATTCATTTGTCATACTTTGTAAGTTACCAACAATAGTTTTTGTTTGTTTATGGGAATATTAAAATCAATTTAGCATTCAGTTTTGACATCATTATACTTAAGGGTACTTTGGCTACTTTGTAGATAAAGAAATTTATCTGAGGCAGTTTTTTATTTGCGCTTTTAAAATTAATAACAATCTTCTTACGCTTCTTACGAATTCCCTAATTAATTTAATGAAAATATCACAATTGAAATCGATAGAAAACAAATGGTGCCGCTGCTTATATTTGTACATTTTTCAAATATTTCTCCACAAACTCAGAGCTTCCTTCACCCCCAAAAATAGTTTGTCTTGGATTTTTTTGCAAAGAACAAATTCATCAGGAAAGTTTCCTTGCTTGTGAACAAATGTTGCCAACAAATGACATACAAAGAACTCTGTAGAGTTTCGCTTGCATTGCCAATTTTTCTCTCTGGCCTTCCTCACTATTTGAATATTTTACCCTGTGACTTTTCATTAGCGCCAACTGTTCGAGAGAAAAATAAGAAAAATATGCAAATTCGTTTTTGGCAAAGTCACGATCTTGGGCAAACAATTTGCTGATTACGCGACAGGAAGCCAGCAGCCGCCAGCCGCGGCAGGATGAGGAATTGTTGTCATTTTCGCAAACGCATTGATAAAATGATTGATTACCCGCAGCCGTCAACGACCCTCGCTCTCTCCTTGGCGAAAATGGAAACATTTTGCAATCAAATTAACTCTTTAGACGCTTAAGCTGAAAAAAAAGGAATTTATCAAAAATTGTAAATTGCCAAAACCATTAAAATTATTAAAATCATGCCTGGTCTGGTCTGGTCTAAGGGGTAGCTGGCCAAAAAAAAAAAAATACTGAAAAACAGGGCGTGTCCTTTGAAATTTATCAACTCGCTGCGGCAATGATATGCAAAATCGTATCCGCTTTTTGCTTTGCCCTTTTTTTTTAGCTGCGCATTTGCCGATTGAAGGGATTATTGACAAAATATGCGTATTTCTCTGCTCAATTGAGTATCCATTTTTTTCAGGTCGTAAAACAGAGCTTTTCTGCTGGGTGAAATTAAATTAAAAAAAAAAAAATAGTCTGAATATTTCATTGATGTTTTTTGAATAAAATGGAAAAATATTTAACTAAGGTAGAGTAATATTTATTTCAATGAAAACTTAACCAGTCATGATATAAATTGAAGTTTTTACAAACTACAGCCATAACTCAACTAAAAATCAAATATAAATGACTTCACAATTAAGAACCCTAAGCATATCATCAACGAACTCCATTAAACCTAATTTACGTCGGCTATCAAAGCACGATAACTCTTATTTCCTCAAGCAAGAAACAAACACAATTTCCACATATTTGCATGTTCTCTGGCTGTACTTTTTTTGTTTCCATTTTTTTCTTGACTAATTACCCGCCGACTACTCTAAGCCCACCCACCGATTATCGCCCACTACCAATTACCAGGTTCCATTCACCTTTTTAGGGCCAGAAACGCCAGCTAGCAAATAACAAATAACAAACAACAAAGCGACATTGCACCGAATGGGTCTGGTCTGGGAACTCGGATACGGATTCGGCATAGGAATAGGAGAGACTATGGGTCTGGAGGCATACGTCAGAAGTCTGACGCTTTGGCGCAAAACGTTATGATTAATGAGTGAATTATGCGCGAATAAACAGCAAAAGGCCAGGCAGGAGGAGCAGGAGGAGGCATGGCCTGAGTCAAACTGAAACTTCTCTTTGTCTGGCTTGTTGGTTTGTGTTGTAGATATTCTGTATATTTTTAGTACACTTTCTAAAGGGTATACTTATTTTAGGAATTTATATAATATAAAATTTAAATATAATTAAAATATTTTAAACATGTAAACTGGGTTAAATTTAAAATGAGACTTTTTGGAGTACTGTTTTTATTCAATATCATTTTTTTTTAATATTTGAATTCAAAGAGCATTTGAACCTTTTCTAAAGGATATTATGATTTTAGGAATTTATTTAATACAATTTAAAATATATTTAAAATATTTTAAACATGTTAACTGGGTTCAATTCAAAATGAGACTTGATTTTCGACTATACAAAGGCTTGGTACCTTTTCTTGGAGTTATTAGTACTGTATTGATATATTATTAATTTATAATAATTTTTCAATTTTATAAATATTTAGATATATAATTCCCAAGAGCATTTACTTCTTCGTTTTCAATATTTCAAACCTTCTCTAGTTGTATTTTTTTCCTTTGATGGGCAACATGCCGGCAGCAAATTTGCTTCAGCAGACGGCGGCGCGCAGTTCAAATGATTATGCACAGAAATGTTGTATGAATTTCGTTCCTTTTTGCATTTTTTTGCTGCTGCTGATGCCTGGCTACCTTTTGAGCTGCACAACGCGACGTATACGCAATAAATCTTGATCCCTTTTCGGTTGGGAGTCGCTTACAATATGCAAACAGCTGCTCCGAACCGTGTCCCGTCGTTGTTCTGTGTCATTCGCCAGCGGCAAAAAGTTCTCATCTCTTATTTATTTTAGATTTTTAATAATCATTTTCGCAGCAGCCTCTGTTGTTTCATATTTCCCAACTGCTGCTGTATATTTTTTTCGGTTGCGCATTTTAATGAATTTGTTGTTAATATATGAGTTATATCCACATGTATATATATTTTCTTATTTTCCCATTCTTCACGCCACTCGCGGTATTCTTTTGTTGCTGACATCGCTTTTCCACTCGCCCAGTTGGTGGGTCTGTTTCCGGTTCGTTTTTTTTCGGGCAAATTTGCGCATCGCTGCTAATTAAAAATTGTGTCTATTTGCATATTTGTAGCTCAGCTTTGGCAACGCCCAGCGGCCGGCTGCTGGGTCCTGCAACTGAGTTTTGACCGCCCGCTTGTCTCCGGCAAGCTTTTCCCCAAACCTCCTTCAAATATTTTTGGTCAATTCGCAACGGTTGTCTTTGGCTGTCTATGGTTTCATTTTTGCATGAAACATTGTTTATATACTAAATTCAAAATCTAAAAAAAATACTTTTAAAAAATGAATACAAAATATTTGTTAGCCTTTTAGTTCTTTACATTTCCTTTCCCTTTTTACCCGATTGTAATTCATTTAACAATCTATAATTAATATTAAAGGCTAACAAACATTCCCCCTTCGATAAAGGTAAGCAATTTAATTAGCCGTAACCCAAATGAGTCTATTGAAAAACGCACCTCGCAGGACACCTGCCGCCCAAAGTCAAGGGGCACTTAAGGAACCCAAAACCGAACCATAACGGCGTCAAATCTAATGACCTCTTTGATTAGTCGCTGTGCCCCCGGGGGACTTTTGAGCCGGGTAACGAACGTCAACGCCTCGACTAATAGTGCCGTTAGTCGAGCCTGTCAATAATACCTAATGAAAGCAGCTGCCAGGATACCCAGGACAACACCTGTGTGAGGTGAGCAACTTTCACCCAACTGTCAGCGTTTAATATTCAGCTGCGGTTGTGCGGGAAGTCAAGTGCCGGGGTCAGTTTTAGATTAGTTTTTTATTTGAAACAAAAAAACAAAAAACACTTCCCTGCCAACTATGTAATTAGCGTGTTTTATTACTGCATTTCTCGTGTGCAGAGTTTGGCCAAGTCCTTTGGGTGCAATTAGGCGACGCACAGTAGCGCCTTTTCTCATTTTACGTTGCAAAAATCATAACTTTTGAACAAA
>JAEIIJ010013682.1:0-20845 GCA_018904815.1 Drosophila ogumai | reverse complement strand
GAAATTATTTGAAACAAACAAAAAAATTACGAAAATAACTAACGACGAAAGCCTGATAATGTCAGCAATGCTCCATTGCATACATAACATAAAGTTACCAGATAAAGTTCATGTATTTGGCTTGGATGTCGCAAGCAACCTTTGAGGAACGGCAAATGTTAGGGTTCGAAATCTTGTAATCAAGAAACATTAGGCATTAGGCCAGCGTTGGGCGTACATTTCAAAAATTAAGTTAATTCGTAAAAAAAAATTTAATAAATTTAAAATTAAAAAAAGCTTGAGGTGAGTGCCTTTAGTATAAGTCAAAGAAGTTATTTTCCACATTTCAAACCAATTGGTTTAGTACATTTTGAGTTGTCGTGTACACCAAATTTTAAAAAAGCATATTTTAGAAGAGAGCTCTAAACTATCTGATACTCTTAAATTGAACACCAATCGACCTCCGTGCAACACGGACACAATATTCTTAAGACATTGAGTCTTTAAAAT
Organism: Drosophila ogumai; assembly: GCA_018904815.1. Taxonomy (NCBI): domain Eukaryota; kingdom Metazoa; phylum Arthropoda; class Insecta; order Diptera; family Drosophilidae; genus Drosophila; species Drosophila ogumai. The sequence goes on along the minus strand of JAEIIJ010013682.1, from coordinate 20,356 downwards.
TACAATTAAAATTTACAAAAAAAAAAAAATAATAATAAAAATAAAAATAAATACTTTACCCCCCACTTAAATAAAATAAATACAAAATGAAGTTTTGCAATTAATCAAACATTTCAATGCCTTCTAATCATCATTAATAGCAATTACGTAAATTTATACATTCAGTTTCGCACAAACAATCACGTAGGTCTGAGCACCAACACAAGGTCATGATGTCAAGTGCCTTTTAAATATTCAGTATTGTAAAAGGTTTTATGTAATTAAAGTCCCTAGTACTTTTGAGTTATTTTTAAAATACACATACTCGTGTCAGACTGGATAAGTTAGCGCCTTTACATCCTACCGAGTTTACAAATAAAGCTATTAATCTATGACTTGTTTCGATTTTTATCAAAAAATGTGCTTATGATATGAAGTATGATACAAATTCATAAAATACCAATTTTAAGGCTTGGTTGAAAATAAAAGATTAAGGAAAATAAAAAAGTTTTGGCTTAGCGAGGTCTGAGCACTACCAAAACAAAACAAAATATGAAATTAAATACGATTTAATTTTATATTATACTTTTACATAAATAGCTTTGAGTTTTACAGCTAATGCAATCGCTATAGACAGTTGGGAATTTGTATAGAAATGTTAACGACGGCCAAAATATTAAAACTTCTGTGAAATCTTTGTTTTCAAAATAGTCACATAACTAAATTAGTAAAAAAAAACAGGATTAAAATTATATTTCCGATTGAAATTAAAAGCAAAAGAAACGAACATTTTAAACATTGTTTCATTTAAATAATCCCTGGCGTTTCCTGAAGTTTGTGCTTAAGCAGCTCGTTTTTGTAACGTGAAAGTTCTTTAGTTTTTTTTTTTCTTAATTATCTTGAATTTAAGGTCCTTATAGTCCTTGGAATAAATTACCATTTACCAGTTACCATGTATTAAATCCTTAATTTATTAATTAAATAATATTCTATAGATATATATATTAATATTCTATAGATATATACGCCTCTATTTCAACTGCATACATTCTTCTCTTCTTTACTCTAAGAAACAAAGACCAACGGTTGCTACATTTAATTAAAAACATTTCTATTATTACTGTGTCTGCTTAGAGCACTGTAGTAATATTGTTTTCTGTAACTGAAATGTGGAACCTTTTACATTTGTGTATGGTAAACAATTGGCTTAAATAAAGAAAGTTTGAAACCAGAGAACCGTTAAACGAATAGAAAGTGAATTGGGTTATATGGACCCATTTAAATTACTCACTGTTCGACTGCTGAGCGGATTGCGGGATGTGCCACTTGGCCAGGCTGTGCATGCCCCCGCCACCTCCTAGCTGCGGCGAGGTCTGCGGTGGGCCGGTATTAAAGCCAGCCTGGCTCCCATGAAACCCCAACGACTGCAACGAAAAAGAAAGACCACCAACAAAAAAATTGTTAAAGATCCGTTTAGAATGCACCGGCGAATTTCGCTGGGGGACACTCACATTCTGCATGGGATTTGGCATCATTTGGGGGCGCTGCAGTGCGCCCGGCGAAGGTATCTGTCCGCCGCCACCGCCCGCCGCTCCGGCCATGGCAGCTGCGGCCGCCGCCTGCTGGGCGTGGCTGGCCATGCGCTGGTACTGCGACTGGAAACGCGCATTGCTGCTCATGAAGTTGGCGTCCCGCGGCCCGCCTCCCGGACCACCGCCCTGCGCGAAACCCTGTTGGCCGGGCATAAAATGCGGCCGCATCTGGGGGCCCATCTGCTGGTGGGCCGGCGCCGGTGCTCCCTGCGGTCCGCCGGGATAGCTGGGCGGACCATTAAATGCCATGTGGGCGTTGGGGCTCTGCGCCGCCTGGTTGTTCAGCAGACCCCGCAGGCTGATGTCTGGAAGCGTAAGAGCCGTGAATTAATGTTCCACCTTGTCTTCTTGGACTCTGGACTCCGCCTTCGGCACTTACCCATATTCTGTGGATGCGTGGAGGAGCTCACGTGCGGCTGGCCATGTCGCTGCATGCCCACTGGCGGCATTCCCCCGAAGCGAACTGCAATGGAGACGAGGAAACCCATTAAAAAGCTGTGCGGAAAATTATAACAGAAACTGTCCGCAGGGGGTTTGGTCTTTCTGGGAAACACCACTACCAGCTGACATATTACTAAATCATTTCAAGAATAGGGAAGAATAACACATAAATATAATAAATACAAAAAAAAAAAATAAAACTCCCTGGTATTTAAATAATAGGGCGGATATCAGTAAATATAATAATAAATAATACAACAAAGTTTGAAAACTTAAAGTGCTCAAGACTGCGAGATACAAAATCTTTAAATATCAAATATCAAAGGTAAAAGTTTAATATAAAATTTAGAAATGTCGAACATAACATTTTACGTTAATATTAAAAAAACAGCCGAAAATTGTATCGAATTTATTTTTATACATAAACTGTCATAAGTTTTAATAATGCAATAATGCGAATGCCTTACATTTTCCTAATTATCTTGAAAGTCCAAAAATCTATCTTAGCACAAATTATAGTGCTAACCAAGAGCTATAAGTTTCAAATTGTGTAACATTAAAATAAAGTCTTGGCACGTGTTTTTTTTTTCAGTTTGAATGCGTACAAATGTCGCATTCGACATCAGACAATTGCCCATATTCAAAGTTTAGTTTAACAAGATAATTATTTATATTATCTTCTGGAAGTTTTATAATATTAACTGTTAATTTACAAATTTCGAAGTCGTCTTAAATTTACTTTTAAGAAAAATTCCTCTGAAATTCGGCCCAGAGCATGCCACTGGTATGACTCATAGAGCATCATTATTATATCCGCTAGCTACATATAGCACATAGTGCCGAAATCTCAAGTGTAGATAAGTTATACTTATAAAGATTTATGTTATCTGTGCTAAATACAAGCCTCTTTTTCGTTCGAGCTTTCTGCACCTTTTCCCAGGGGAACTTAGTTCTTCCGAGAAATAGAATAACATACATACAGAGCTGACTAAACGATAATAAATGGGAAATAATAAATAAATTTCTGTTCCTACCCTTACCTGACCCGTCGCCCGGAAAAGAGCGACTCATGGACAGATTGTTAAACTGCTGCTGGGCGGCGTTGCTGTAGAGCGGCGGTCCGTTCTGCGGTCCAAAGTTGACGGGAGGACCGTTCGGTGAGAGGCCGGCGGGCATTCCGGGCGGAAGTCCCGGACGCAGGGGCGGGGCCATATTCGGACTGGGCGGCTGGCGCGGCGGCGGTTGAGGCGTGCCGTTCGGTGATTGCGTCGGCGGATAGGGCTTGCCATCCACAATAATAATGCCCAGCTGCGATATGACCTTCTGCAGATCCGACACCTGGTTAAGCTGCACCTGTATGCGCACCGGGATCTCAGGATTGGGTATGTCCGCCCGCTGGCACTTGAGCTTCTGCAGGTGGCGCACCAAAGACTTCTTGCTGGAGAGGATGGCAAAGTCGCTGCCCTTCTCCAGGGCATTCTGCATGAAGTCGATGCAGTGGTCTGTGTTGTCGGACAACAGCTGCAGCGTCTCCTTCTTCTCCACCAGCACCTTGAGCTTGCTGTCGCACACCTCGTTCAATCGCATGATGAGCTGCTTGCCACGGGTATTCACCGTGTTGGTGATCTTCACCGCCATGGCGGTGATCTCCTTGATGAGATCTTTCTTCTTGTCGTGGATCAGCTGCTGGCGGTCGTCGATCACTTTGGTGGCCGAGGAGAGCAGGAAGCGCTTGTAGTTGATCTCGGAGACGAGAGTGGATAGTGCCTGGCGCGACTCCGTGGCGATCTCGTGGGCGAACTTGTACTTGTGATCCCGATGATCGCTCAGCTGGCAGTCGCGGCAGGTGAGCTTGTCGCAGGTCTCGCAGAAGAGCGACAGCTTCTCCTGCGGATGCAGCTGGCACATGTGCAGTTTGTCCACCCCAGCAGCTCCGGCCAGCTGCTCGTTGTTAGCCTCATCCTTGGGCTTGATCGTGTGATCCTTGGTGATCTTGAGGCGCTGGTGTGCCTGCACACAACTGTCGCAGATGTATTCCGAGCAGTCTACGCACCACGAAGTGGCCACAGCTCCATCGGAGCAGCTGCTGCACTGAATGCTTGCCGACGCGGATGACTTTTGGCCCTCCCCGGTCAGACCCAGGCCGCCTGCGCCATCGCCGCTCTCGCCGGCGGCACATTGTTCGATAAGGAACTGATTGTCCACTATGAACTCGTTCTGCGAGGCATTGTCACACACGGGACAGTGGATCAATGGCGGGAGAGAGCGGTCCAGCTCAGAGAACTTGGTGCTTACGCACTGAGCACAGGCCACGTGGAGGCATTCCAGCAGCTTGGGTCTATCGTTGGATCCGAGGAGCTGGGCACAGTAGACGCACTTGAACAGCGCGAACTTGGCGGATGCTGACGAGTTAGACTCCGACTAAAACGATAGAAAGAAGGGAAAACGTTACTCGAATGTTTCATTTCATAATTATAGTTAAATCATAGCATTAATCGATCAATAAATAACAATATAAAAGATCTTGGTTTGAGATGTTCGATGAGCTCAACGATAATTTTTTGCTAATAAGGCTCTTTTCCCATTTAGTCTTTTTTTTTTTGCTATATTATATGCTTAACATTATTTGTGAATAAGGATTAACCCAAGAATAAACGAAAAGATACCTATCAAAGCGTTGTCTCACAGAGTAAAACCAGATTTATTATTATTTTTCTCTTGTAATTCTGCACAATTGTTGTCGAAGAGGAAAAAGACAAAACTTTCTCAAAGTGCAGCTAAAAAACTGTCTTATTCGCTACTGCGTGGAGCAATTAAGCTATTGTTGATTTGCTTGTACATTGCAGGCAATGTGTGAAAGCGAGACAGAGAAAGAGAAATTAGGTTAGATAGATTTTTAGGCTGTGATGTGAGGTCAAAATCAGTTTCTAGTGAAACTGTTTATACCAAAAGCAAATTTAGTCGATTAAGACGAAAGCGTTGGTTGCTAATTGAAAAAAATATGCCAGCAGATTTATTTGTTGAAAGATTAGATTATTAAGCAAAACATTTACCCAATTAAATATTTATAGCCTTTAAAATATGAAAATTTTATACAGAATCGTACTCTTGTCCTCCACAGCAGTGATCAGATAACCCTTTATGAGAGCCCTCGTTAGTGTTATCTCATAGAGTTGAATTTAAAACTGCAGATAAGGATAATTTATATATGTCTGGTTTTTAGTACTGTAATCAAATCATAAAATAAAGCATGGGTCGTAAAAGGACAGCACTTTCACTTCGCTCTTTGGAGTGACCCCGCATTATACTATCTTATCGCTTTATGACCAGATAAGACTGGTAAACGATTTATGGGGGTAATACCCCTATATGTATTTCTGACGTGTGGTTTTTATGCAATTATGTGATAGGTGGCAATTTTTAGTTTTATTTTTTCATTGAATTATTAATGGGATAAGGATATGGATAAGGATGTTACTGAAGTAAACTTTTATTCAGCTGAGAAGTCTCGTTGAAAATACCTTGCCCATTTGTTTGTGCCTAAACTTTAGATTAGATTCAAGGCTTCAACCATAAACTATCCGTTTAATCTATGCTTATCTGAGCTTGAACTTTGTGACCGGAAATTACATTTATTCAGCTACAGTGGCCATGATCATCTCTCAGCGTCCCGGCCTCGAAACTTCTTTACAATTAATAGCAACCACTTTGGGGAGATTCAGAAAATAAATAGTGCCCGATGCTGGAGCTGGGACATGAAAGCTGGGACTCGGAATCGGAGCCATCATCCCCGTCGCCCCGCCACTGCCATCCGTCGTCCCCAACTCTGTCTCCGAATGTCGCTGGCCGAAGATTGATTAGTTTTATCTTGAGTTGGAGCACATAAATCCAATTGATTGATTATGTTTGTGCTCGATAAAGATTGTTGCATTGGTGTGCGAGTGCTTTACATGCAGCCCCACACAGTCGGTGCCAAAGTATGTGTGTGAGTGTGTACCAACGGAAGCGCCATGGACATTGATGAATGCGCCCCGACAGGCCGAAGGAGGAGCCCAAATCCGGACTCGAGTCCGGACATTGCATTGCCAAGGGGCCGGGAGTCTGAGAAGCGAGGATGATGGGCGAAACTGCAGCGCACATTATTATACTTGCTTACGGATCTCAGTGCTATAGTGCCGATCCGGCGATCCATCTTCCGTCCGAAAGAAAGTTTCGCCTCGGTTTTCTCCAGAGGCCAACTGCCAACTCATCCCGCCACTTTCGAAACGCCTCGGCGGGCGCTCATAAATCATGCTTCTTGCATTCATTATGTACACTTGAGGTTAATACAATAGTTGTTCGAAGGTTTTAAATATTAAATAACAAGTCGAATTTACTTTTACTTTAGTTTTAGTGTTACTTTACAAACTATAGATTTTACTTTACTTGTCTTATTGAAGTTAAGCAATTAACTTTAAAAAGAAAGCCACTTCTTTGTTTCGAAGTCAGCGGTGGGACGCGGTAGCTCTTAAAGCTCTCGGGGCCCCTTTCGTTAAGTTTATCGAAACAAATCATGCCTCAATTTTTGGCCAGTGTATAAAATTTGCTTACACAATCTGTCTGGCTCATGTCTGCCCATTTTGTAAATGTTTTAAGTTTCTCAGTCTGCCTGAGCAGTGGCTGTATATGGCTGGTACCCATTTGTTGTTCTAAATTAATATTTTGTTATAAAATAATGTTAGTTTTAAATAACAGAAAATAAGCCTTATCCCAACATTCAAAAAAAGACTTTAACCCTTAACGGGCTAAGAGCAGTTTTAAGACTTTTCTTAAATTACATTTTTACCATTTCGACTACAGCTGTTTGAGGGAGCTTCCCGTATACCCACGCGGGCAATGGAGCGACTAGGTGCTCCGAAGGCTGCGTCCCACATGAAAGCCATTTATCACGCGGCCTTCCCAGCTCCCCGGAGCTTCTCGCCAAGATTCGGGTTCAAGTATGGTATGGGGATCAAGTCGGATCTGTTCGGGTGGCGTTCGGGTCAGGTCGTTGCAGATCGGATCACTTCGGATCGGCGTCGTGCAACCCACTTAGAGTTGCCCAAGACCCGCGGCACTGGCCCAGCGACGGCGGGCCATTAAAATTGTGGCGAAAAACCAGCTGCTACCCCCATGTTTTCAATCGCGTCGCAATGACTTGGCGCAACTGGAAGCGGGTAGCAAACTCGTTTTCTTGGCCCGCACCTACAATACGATGGATACTATGTATACTAGCGGACTCGGCGAACATTGCCTCGTCCCAATTTAACGCCTTTAGATAAACTTCGGATTGATAATATAAATACAAATATCAAGTATCTTAACCATTCCCAATTGGCTGCACTCTTCTGTAAAACGCAAGAACAAATAGGTCTTTCAAAAACATTTACTTTCTAGATTCAAACCTTTTAAAGTTTGGTCTTGTTATTGGTTCACGGTCATGGCGTATTAGAAATTGAAGTCGTTTAAACTCAAAAGAAATCCAAGCAATTGGAACTTCCTCACCTTCAAATTTTCCCTTAAGTATTGTGGCATAAAAAATTATTTATAAATTTCCCTATTACCACGTTCCTTTGCACAGTTTTGGTTAATTCAAGCTTTTGTCGAAAATTGTGCCGTGGTAAGCCTGAATAAGCATTCATAATCCATATAAATAAGTTATATTTCTTCAGTATTTAGGACAAAAATAAATGTCTAGATACCTTAAATGTCGGACTAAATTCTTGATCTTCGATCATTTCTGTCTTGAATGTCTGAATAAATCCTTGTTCTTTGATCATTTCTGTCCCATTGAATTTTTGAGTGATTCGTGATTCGGGTGTATTGCCAAAAAGCAATAAATTGAATGGCTCTAGAGGTAGAGTCAACATTGGTAATTTAGCTCTTCCAATAGGACAGCACTCTCCAGGCGTTACCCCGGAAAATTTCAATGCTCCACAATACTCGCAAAGCACTTCTATCGGCCCATCGCTGGAATTCACGCCATAATCAGTGTTACAATCGTATTCAAACGTGGCTTGATTCGAACAACTAGTTTCAGTACTTGATATATCTTTTTTTGCCCGTTGCTTGAGGTTTGCTCGACGTTTTCGCGCTGCCAACCGATCTGCCTCCCGGGCTGCCTCTCTTTGCTGTTGTGATTGAGAAGCACGAAGTCGGGCCATAGTAACGCGTTGCTTTTCACGTGCAATTACCTTTTCTTCTTCAGTCCTTTCATTTGCAGTTTTTCGAACTCTTCTTGCATTACGGCTTTGTCGGGAGAGATTCGATAGTCTTGCTCGCGGCATTCTCAAATTTTCAACCACACCGAGTTTATAAGTTCACTTCACTGTTTATACGAATGGACAGAGGCAATGACTCAACAGAACCGCCTCTCGCACCAATTACTGCTCTTCCTCAGTACTATTCGAAACCACGACCCAAACTGCACTAGTCAACTTCAATATTCTACTAAACTTAATACAGGATGAATAACATCTCCTCGCCAACTATTGTATAAAAATAAACAAAAAATCAAATCACTTTATAAACAGCGGTCGAACGGAATAGCACAGGATAAAATCCCGTATCCTGTGTTGGTCTCCTGGCTCTGAGCTATGTATCTACCTATCAATTTTTAACCAAATCGGTACAGCCGCTCTTCAATTATAAATAATGTAACTAATACGACTTTTATTTTATATAAAATATACATGGATGTACTCCAGTGTTTCTATGTTCGTAGCATCCCGAAAGAACAACATATGGCAAAAATTTAAAGAATGCTTTTGTGCCAGTAATTCAAGCTAATGGATTTTTCAATTATCCCATCCGGTCAGATGGAAAATTAAGCTAGCCAAGAAGTAGTACCTCCTGTTAAGCTTTTTTCACAAAACATGTTCATCATGTTTTCTTTTGTACTCTAAATAGGGTCAGGGTTTCGATATAAGCTTTTTGCAACTACAAAAGGAATCAAATTTAAATCGTTTAGACGATATATGTGGTGTTTTCTTTCTAATACAGTTTTTAGGAGGCTTCAAATCACGAAGACCATTAGTTTTTGGCCACACACATCACACACAGAAAACAGCACGCTCACACGAACTCAACTCAAATGGAGGGGAAAGAGTCGACGCAGAAATAACTCTAAATCAATTTCAATTAGAAAATGATGAAAGGATGCCCCGGCAACAACCAAAATGGCAACCAGACTCGAACAACAACAACACAAAAGGCATCAGTCTGCACGAAGCTCTAAAAACGTGAATTGATGGAATGGCGACATGACAACGACTGAATGAGTGCATTTATGATTGATGTAATTTTGATGAAAGTAAATTTTTGAAAAAGTTTTCCCTGCTTCAGCAGCAAACTCTCCCCCAGTCTCTGCCTTCTGTGTGCCGATTGGCACGCGCTGAAGACTTTAAAAAGGCTTTGGCAAAATTTAATTTCAAATTTATTTTCGAAAAAGTTTCAGTCTCGTTAGTCACACAGAAAACTTTGTTGCAGAAATTAAATGAAAGAAGTTCCACAACTGCTGTACTGCGCCCGTAACCGTCCCACACTCTCTCCCCTTTCTCTTTTCTCCGCAGGTTTGGCGCTGTGACAAGACCAGAATCGGTTAAAAGTCCGCACTGACAACTTTCAGACACATTTCACATTCGAAATCCATTTTCCGAGGCAGCCATAATTCCATTAATTTGTGTGCGTCCCATCAATGCGGATGTCTCTCCGCCAAAAGCCAGAGATCCACAAATGCGAAGGTGGCTCCTTCCTCCATCTCCCCGGAGACAGCAACAGCAGCAGCACCCAAAGGCAATCAGAGTGTTTTGAATATTCAATATTCAATATTCCGATTCAAGTTCGTTGTCAGCCGAACAGAATCCACCTGGGGGCTCTTTCTACAAGCTTCGATATAGCTTATGCAGGATTTGACTTAGTCTGTTGGAAAACATGCTTAAGAGATGCATTTGCTTAGATAAGTGGTGCCCAAAGTCCTGAATTCCGGGTCGCTTAATTTCTCTGCTCGGCCTGTGCAACAGAATGTAATGTACAAGTGCGGTCACATTTAAACCTATATATTTTTCAAGCCAGAAGCCATAGGTATTTGAATATAAATTATTTTATAATAATGTATAAGCCTTGGCGCACTAACCAGAAGGACGACAAATGCTTTATCTCTATAAACAATTTCAACCAAAAATGCTTTCCATTCTGTCCGCCATCGACAGTCGCCAATCCCATTTGTGGCGTTCGCCCGATAAAAGGTTTTCCTTGTCACTTCAATATCAGGTAATGAAGCCTTTCGGTAGACTTAAAATTTAATTAAACTTTATTTAAATGCAATTTGGGGGAAAGTTGTGAAATACTCTGCATGACTATGGGTGTGCATGTGCATGCAGGACTACCAGCAGTTGCAGTGTTCGTGCTGCACTTGTGGGTGTTTCCAGTTAGCATCCCTTCTGCCTCCCAGACGCCACCCGCTGACCAGGCCATAAATCAGTGCAATATGAGACATGCATCATGGGGTGTCTGTCGTCCTACCGGCCGCCTGCTGATTTTAAAGAGAGACAGAGAGAGAGATGAAGCCCCATGCTGGTGGTCCTTTCTTGGTTTCTTCGGATTTCAGGCGGCTGAATGCCGGATGCTTGATGCTGGATACTGGATGCCGGATGATGATGGCCGGACAGCGCTGGTTTATTGTTGCTCCTACATCAATTTCGTTTATTTTGCAAATTTACAACGCAAACGGCAGGCATCATATGGCACACACAACCATACACACATACATATATCCGCAAATGTCCTTTGAACTTTCGAACACCAGAAAAAGCCTTTGATTCAACAGAGCTGCAAATTAATTACGTTTAGAATTTCTGTACGAGACACATTTCGGACAATAGCCCCCAATCCTCCATCCGTCATTGAGTCATCCATGCAGGGAGACAATGCAATTTCGGATCAAAAGTTGCCTACGACAATGATTCATTTTCAAGGGAATGCCCTTTACTTAATTTATAACTAAATTAATGGCTCCGCTCCTCACTGAAGCTTCCATCATTCGCCACAGTTTCCCGTTTCGGTCATGCTGTATACATTCGTTATGCTTCGTCGTTATGGTCGACGGTTCATTAAGTCTGATCAAAGTGGTAATCAAATTGGAAATACCTTCCAGATATGTACGGGCGACTGAGTAAATTCCGAGATTCTTTTGCGGGGCTGAAAAAGTGCAACGCATTGAATATAATACGGAACCTAGCCATATTTACAGCCCAAGATATGATAACGATAATTAATGGCGGGACAAGGTTCAATAGATCATCGGGGAAAATTGAAAAGGAATGACTCATCTGAATGACTATCGATTCGTATTTCCAGGCGAAATAATATGGGTCTTAAAAAGCTCACCCTGAAAGTAAGTGCTCAGACGTTTTTATGGCAAATCCATAAAGCACTCAAAGAGCTCCTTTATCGACTGGGCTAGGACTCTCAGGTGGCAGGCTGGCAGCAGGCACATCAAAGTCCATCAACCTTGTGATACTTTTCTCCCTCATCCCCCCATAAATCCCCCTGTAGCAGAGACAAGTATAAATCTGCCAGGTTTATATCGAGCGGGAGCGATGAAGACGAAACTTGCTCTTGAAATATTTATGAGACTCGCAATAAACTAAAATTTCAAAGACACAACGCTCTCCAAAATGGCCGCCATAAATTGGCGCAAGAGAGGGAGCAGCAGAGGCCAGGCTGGAGACAGAGGTAGATAGAGCCGTATAAAATATATTATACTCCCCGTAATAAAGGCGAAAAACTTGATTGTACCTGGAACTTGTGAACCAAGTGAACCCAGGTTGTGAAGTGGGGCCAAGGGGCGTGGCGTGGCAGGCCAGGCCGGGCCGGGCCAAGAAGAGTGGCTGCGATTTATGCGAAGCCATCGGGCACTGAGGCGAGGAGGAGCTGCAGGGCCATGAAAGGTGCAGCAGCTGATAAATATTAATGGAGGGGCCACCGCCAGATGTACGTATAAACAAACCCAATTCGCGAGCACAACATAAATAAATAAAATTGTAAATATTCAAACTCCACAACGATTGCCGTTCGAATCAGAGTCCGATTACGAATGCGAGTACAATTACATATTCAAAATTGTGGCGGGTCCTTCAAATCAGATCGTATCTATTACCAATGGCCAGGGACGAGAGAGAGTAACTGGCAGTGGTGGCCAGGAGGAGCAGCGCCATTTTGGGCCATTGGCCATTCGGTTTAATCGCGGACATATCCGGCCAACGTCGCTGCAATTTCCGCCCAGGAGAACGATGAGGAAGAGCAAGGGCAGCAGCCGGAGCAGGGAGCAGGGTGGAACGAGCGAACCACCCAAAGCCCACCTAATGGACATACCCTAATGACCCAACATTACATTTCATAACGCAATTTAAGGCACCAAAAAAAAGTATATATATAAATTGCTTTGAAAATGGTTCCATAAAAAGCACGAATTGGATTGCGGATTAACGCAGATACATACACACCCGCAGACAGTCATACGTATGAGTATATCCGAAATTCAGTGTCTAATTCAAGAGGATTTCAAGTGCTTGAGTATACTTTCAGGGCATTCTCAAGAATATTCAAATTTAAAGACATACAACTGTTTATTATAATGCATCTGAATACTTTTGGAAACCTTTTGAAATGATTTATACATATATATACTCTAAGGCTCGCCAATAAACGGGCTGTTTATGAGGAGACCCATTAAATATTATACTTCTGTATCCTTCGGTTACTTGCCTCAAATGTCCCAGGCCGCAGTGCTTCTGTCGTAAAGATTTAATTGTATGGAAATCGTAAATGGCACGCAAAGAACCAACAGAAACAGAAAAGTTTTGCTTGATTTTATGAGAAAATCGATGGAACCCATTAAGAGCGAAGCTAACTGCCAAACTGCAGGTCCTAACTGAAGGAAGTCGGCGGGTTTTATGTAAATAAAATTGCTTTTCCACCGAAATGTCATCATTTGCCAGACCCTTTAGTTGGGACATTAGGGCATCCATAATGTCACTGATAAGTGGAAGTTCCTATTGAAAATGACACACCGAACGGGTCGTAATAAAGTGATTCATTGGGATTACAATGACAGCCCTAGGGGTTGTAGTCGTCAGATTGCGTTGATCGATTAGATCCTTTCTCGATTAATAGGGCTGTCGGGATCAAAGGAAACTGAAAAGACTTAATCATTGACTTTGAAAGGTTTGCCTGTCGCTTGGCTTGTTGAGTTGAACAATTCTTTCAGACCTAATACCTGTTTATTTAAATAAAAGCATTTGCAGTATATTTATCCAGCTGCTGTCGGGACAAATAATAAAGTATTTACTCGGAAAACAAGAATAGAAATTAAAAACCAACATAAACTCAAGGACACCAGAGAAACCTGGGAATTATGATTCATCGATAAATGATACAATTCAGCACAGTTGAAGAAACTTTGTGAGTCATAGTATAGAATTATTATTTTTTTAAATTTATAATTTTTCCTGTTTTAATCAATTTTTGTCAGTGTTCCATCCTTACCGTTTCCTGAATCAATACCTACGAAATATGACTTTCATTAACATTACATTTTCCAATTACTTTTTACAATGTTAATAATGATTCCTATTAGCATTACTCTTTTTTAATGCCACGATTTCCGTTCGATGATACTGCAAAACGAATGATAATGCTTTTAGGAACAAGCCCGGGCTTTGGTAATAGAGGAAGACGACACTTGGGAAAACTGCCGTGTAGGTACGAATATAATAATCATTTTTCCCAATCAAGCAGCGAGATAAATTCAAAATTGAAAATACCTCGCTGGGGACCAAAGACGTGGACCGGACCAGACCGAAGCGAAACCAGGAAACCGCAAACTAATGAACGGGCTGAGCTGACGGCTGCTCTCCGGATTTGGACCCCGGGGCTACTGCAGACGACGCTTGACGGCGCCGGCGACGGTGGCGTTGGGCAGGGCGTTGTGGTTGCGTTGGTCCGACGAGCTGGTGGCCCTCGGTCTCTGGAGCTTACCAAAGCCGTCACAGCCGCCGTTGCTGCTGCTGCGGTTTGCGGTTCTTTTTGTGCCCGATGCAATTGTTCCTGCTCCCGGAGGCCATGACATCCACAGACATTACGTATATATGTAGGTATGTATGTATATGTATGGGCCAAAGTGTGCACAAGTATTTTCCAAAATGGCGACTCCCCGCAGATGTAGATACACAAACCGGTAAGACTTCCCAGCTAGCAGGGGGCTCGAAAATCGTGACGGCAGCGGTTGCAGGAGCAACAATATTATAGTCGATACGGAACCGTAGCGTAGGCGTAGGTCTAGGCGTTTCAGGGGCGTGCCAGAGCAGCTGAAAAGCTCTGATGCAGCTAAAAAATATGCCTTCCGTCTGCCTGCCGAGAGGGGCTATAGGGATAGGAAATCAGACGGTCTCGTTTCTCAGGACTTATGCAGCTTATGAAACTTTGCCAGAGCCAGAGTCAGAGTCTCCCGTCTCCCACAATGCCACCACCTCCAAACGCTTCAATTTAAAGTTACGTCAATTCGGTCCGCTTGCCATTGCTGTGCTGACTGCACAATATTTGTTGTTGTACGTTATAATCCTCTTTTTGTGATCGGATTATGTCCTGTGTAGCACCTAATCCCCGCACAGGAGTGCGACCAACGTACACATGTTGCCAGAAAGCCCCGCCCTCATCCGTCGCCCACATCCATCCGCACTGATCCCGCAGTCGCAGTCAACTTTAATTACGCACTGGACGTCGATGGATGGATTAGGGCGGCCTAACGCCCACTGACTGCTCGGAAAAGCAATTAAAATGTGTATACCTCGGATGTACAGTGGAACCTAGCTAATGGCAACACTCTGGGCTGGAAAAGGGATCACAAATTAAAGTGAAAACAAATAAAATAACTTTCTTTCGATTCAAGCGCAATTTTGAAGTGAGAGAAGTTGCTTAAAAGTGGTTGTGAAAACTAGCCGGTGGCACTACGATTGACCAAAAGTTTCTAATGCTGAGAAGTAAACAGGTGTGCAACTTGAGAGGTCCTTGACTCCTTGAAATTTGCCAAGCTGATTTAATACATTCAAACAACATCATTTGAAGATGATCTTAAATTTTATTCCATTAGCTCAGGCCTTTTTACAATACAAGAATTGACATTAGTTTAAACTTTTAGGCAATGAGCCCAAGTGAAGTTGGACTTAACGATGCTCCACCGTAAGGGCGACAATAGATGTTTAAAAAAAGAAGATGCCTATGGAAGCAGGCCGGGATGGCAGGTGAACAGGTGGACAGGTGCTGGTACCTAGAGCTGGATGTTGATACGGCTTTTTTAGTGGCAGGTAGCCCGTGAAACGTGAAAAGTGAAAAGAGTAGAATTTTCCAAGATCTCCCCGTTCAGATTGCAGGGTAATCAAGTTAATTAGAAACTTTACTTTTTTTCCGTGCACTTAACGACTATTTCGGTGGGTTGGTGCTTTCCTGCCCCTGGCCCTGGCCTGGCCATCGGCACTTTGCCATCGCCTCGCTTCGCTTTACTTGCATATTCTCATCAAATTAGAGTTAATTGTACATCATTAAAGGCGAATTCTAAGAATCCATTTCGGGTTTCGTCGGAAAGCTACGGGCAAAACGGTATCCAACAAAATGGCGTCGCCCGATTTCGGGTTTCCATTTATTACGGTGTCAAGCAATTTAATTACAACCTGTCGCATGCATGAGCCAACACACATAATGCCAGCTCCAACACGCATACTTACGGACATATTTATGCAAGTCTTAACTGTGGCCTTGTCGAGGGTTGGAAAAGTGCATTCAGCTGCAACGTTTCAGAGATGACACATGGACCCTCGTTGACTTTTCTTCCCTTCCCTGTCAGCTGTCACTTTTAATGGCTTGAGCCCGCCATATTGACAGGAGACGGATTTATAGGTTTCCTCTTTTTGTTTAGCATAAGCACAAACGTACAATAACTAGACGACCATTTATAAAACTGTCCTCGCCAATTTTAGGTAGTGCCAAGACGTTCAAACTGAATATTAACTACGGATCGATAACGGTAAATACCAATTGATTTATCCAAAAAGCTGTTGCCTATCCTTTTATAATTTATGTATTATAATTTAAAGCGCTATTGAACATATAATTGTTCTGTGAATCACACACAACGCACTATACTAAAAACAGTTCTAATTTCCAATATTAACTGTAACCTTTTCTTTTTCATCTTCGTCTGTGAGTTATAGGTATCCTCTCACACCAGACACTAAAAAGCCGAAGGGTTTTTGACCCCTTAGAGTTATCCTAATCAAGGTTGGGAAAATGTATACTTCAATTTGGTAATTAGAGTCTTAGAAATCAAAGCAATCACTTGTATGATTAGGCAGTCCCTGTGAAAACCATTCAAAAGTGTCCATCAATTACCACCCCTTAAACAATCTGTATGTATGTAGAGCGATAAATCTTAGGAAACGACAATTTTATATAAGAAAATATAGGGAGACAAATCGGCCAAAATAAAAATACTTAAAAATAATATCATTACTTTAAAAGCTAATTTTAATTTTCACTCTGATACCATAACTGTGGGACTACAAAATAAGATTAATGCTATAGGGTATTAAAAAAACTATTATAAAAAAATGTAAAAGAGTATCGTGATATTTTATTAAGGTCAAGGTATTATTTTATTTCAGTGTTCGTCTCATTATGCTATTATACTTAATAACAAGCTTTTGATTAAATTAATATATAGTTTTTGAGGTATAAAACATGTTAATTTTATAGCATTTGTGTATAAATTAATATAAATTGCCTAATGCATATTTCATTGGGAAATAAACAATATATTGTTTAAAACAAATCAACATATAACAAATATATGATATTATCTGAATAATTAGTAACACTGGTCGACAAAAATTGTAAAAGGAAAAGTTTCTATCAAGTACCAATTTTGAGAAAACCGCGGTCGAAGTATCAAAAATAATAATAAATAAATGAAATAATATTTCAAAAACCCTGCGTATACCAAAGAAAAAATTAGGCTTTAATGAAAGCTTAATTTTTTTTAATTTTATATTTTAGTTCATCTTTATTGCTTATTCTGAACTTCATTTTGCCCCATGTTTTAGATATGTTGTATTAAATGGAATTAAAATAAAATTGTGTGCCTTGGCTAAAGGTTGAGAATTTAGATGTAAAATTGTTGCAGTAACGGTTAAGTTTCCACCGAGACTTCCACACACAAAATATTTAACTATCAGGGCTACAGCAAAGCAAAAATATCGGACTAAGGGAAGTTAACAAAAACAGAAAACTTCTCGTTTTCGTATTAGCATTGACCAAGTTTTTTCAGAATCACTCTCATTTTGTCTTCGTGCAAATAAAAGGTATTATATTATAAATGTTAGCTCCATATATAGTAAATAGTCATAGGATATATTCTAGTGAGTGACGGATTTTATACATATATACCAACCGAAATAGTTCTTTTAGAAAAGTCGAGCCTCCGAGCATTGGTCAGACATTGCTGTTACTCCTTATCAACTCGACACCTTGTCCGTAGATTTACATTACACTTAGAAGGTTACACAAACATTTTCCCCACATCAGAAATGGGCATTAAGTGATCCAGAGAGGATTCTGCAGCAGGGCTAAGGTCGGGACTTCTTGAGGGACTGGGGTTTGGGGCATGGGGTCTCGGATAAGGGGCTTGAGTCTCGGAGTCTGAGGGCCTTAAGTGCCTCCACCGACCACGGCAAACACAATCGTTTGCATGATTGACAGACGGACTGAACGAGTGCATGTCATTCCAAGCACCGTGTGTGTATGTGAGAGACTGGACGGGCCACTCCAAAGGGAGCACTCAAGGCAAACATTTATTTGCACGAGCCGCAGCCAAAGAGCTTCAATACAGACAAAATCCCATGGAAACATCCTATCGAAAGATAGTCTTTATTGAAAAGTCGATAAAAACATGATTATTAAATGTTCCTTAAAATGTATTTGTAATTTAAAAACCAAACCATGAGGTAGGTATCAAATATATCATTGTTTAATATTATGTTTCTGGAGTCTCAAGAATTATGAATTCAGAAAGCCTTGACCCTAAGAAGCGTCACCCTCAATACGCAAACTTGCAAATTCCCATAGGTGCATGAACCCGGCCATAGGGGTTTAAACGTAACTGTTTCTTTTTTACGCAGGTGCAGGCCTATATTAACATTGTGCGCCAATTGAATTCCAATAAAATTAAGTAATTTTGCGTTAACTAATTAAATTGTGAAGTGTTTATCGATTATACGGAATATAATTACTTTTAAAGTTAGCGTTCGGTTCGAGTAAAAGAAACAAATAAACTTTCCAGGATGAGTCATATTGGGTAGATATATTTAGTAATGTTTGTATCGGTCCTATTTTTTTATTAATTTTAAAATTACTTTATACATCGCATATACATATTTCCTTGTAATCAACAAAAAGTATAATTGTAGCAAATGGAGTTGACCGATATATTTACGGAAGTTCTACTGTAGCTGAAAAAGCCGCTCAAGCGCGACGGCCAGAGAGAGACCCAACGGACAGAGCACACTCTCTCTCCCGGGCATAAACACACGAACGGTCATTCGGAGAGCGACAGCTGCAGCTGATCTCCATACGAGATATATCATCAAATATCTCCAGTTAGCTCTCCGTGCGTATGGGAGCGAGGGAGCCAGCCTTTGCCGAGAGCCAGCTTGCTGATCTGCTCACACCGCTGGAAACCAGAAACCAGAATCCATCGGCACGAGACCGAGACTCGAGCGCAAAACTCACAAACTGAAAACTCGGACTGGGACTGGGACGCGAAAGTGAAATACATTTACATTGTCGGCCTTCTGTTTATTTGCTTGTGCGCCTGTGTGAGCGCGAGTGTGAGCCTGTGCTGGCTATTTGTTTGCATTGGCATGGGAAAAAGATAACAAATGCTTTTTGCACGAGACCGGGCGACAGCGATTGAGTGATAAGGGGAGCCAAACCAAAACAGTTTACACAAAGCGCACGAAGGGCCGTTTTTACCGGCTCTTATCGGCAGCACGGCCGCATAACGAGCACGTGCGATTAAAAGCAAATTAACCTCAACCAGGTCGCTCACACAGCTTAGCTTACCCGCTTCTCGGCGCTGTCGCAGGGATTGCCCACGGAGGAGGTGCTGGAGGAGGAGGTGGACGTGGTGGGGGCTCCGCTACTGGCCGCTGTCGCCGTGCTCTGCAGATTCATCTGCGGCAGCACATCGCCGGGCACCGTGTCCAGCTGCTCCTGCTTGATGCCCGTGATCAGAGGCAGGAAGTCGTTCTTCAGCTGCTCCAGGTCCAGATCCATGGTGCGTTATCCGCGTGGAAGGTTGCGGTACAATGTGGTATATGTGGGCGGGCTAATTATAGCGCTAGTTACTTGTTCGCTCACCAGCTGCCGCCTTCCAGCAGCATGGTTATTACGTTGCGATTACAGTTCGGGGGTTCTTGTTTTGAGGTATTTGTATGTTGTGCTCCTCAATCCGTTCCAATGCACACACACGCGCGCGCACCAACACACACAGACGCGGGCAAGCGAAAGCAAAAACAACGCCACTGCACGGTATGCGATTTTCACAAAACGTTTTCGCTTGCTGTTTTTTATTACTGTTGCTATCGTTTAGCCTTTTCCACAGCGTCTGCTTGGCTTTTCATTTGGATGCTAATGCATTTTCATTTCACCTTCGACTCGGGCTTGCAAAAAATTTTCTCTCTCCGCTTCGCACCAATCTTCTCGCAGAGCGACAAGCACAACTTTCGTTTTACACACACACGTCCGACCGATTCGCTCGTTCCGAATTTCGCTATTTACCCATCTTGTCGTCACTTTTTAGAACGCTGCGGCGTCTCGCCTGCCAGCTGTACGCGCCTGCAATTGTTTTTCGCGTCGAGAGTGGGTTTCGGGGGTTTTATTGCCGTAATTCGCTGCGAAAACAAACGGTTCTCTTGGACGCTTCTTCAGTGAAAAATGTCCAAAATGGCGGATAGGGATTGATAATATATCAAAATATCGAAATCGCTATATTTTTATTTGATATTTTTTGATATTTTTTCCTTGGTCACTCTGAATTTCAAAGCAAGTGTCAATTTACATGCTTAGGGTAGAATTCTCATGTAGAGTGTAAAAATGTAGGTATATCAAAATACCATAATCGCGATATTTGGTATTTTCTCCTTTGTTACTCTGAATTTTAAAGCCTAGTACTCTGACGAGAAAAAACCGCTGTATAAATTTATACAGCGGCCAAA
>JAEIIJ010013680.1:0-28605 GCA_018904815.1 Drosophila ogumai | reverse complement strand
AAAATGCAACAAAAAAAAATTCGATTTTTTTTTTTCAACTAACCAGAATGGACCCTTAATGTGGGACTTATGCATAATCCCGACAGACATTTTAAAACAAGATTTTAGGTTGCCAAAGCGGAAGTGTATATTTATGTAGGTTAAATTATTTTGATTGGACAATTCCTTCGAGTGCAAACCTATAGTTCATTTAAAACTAAAATTGTATTTACCTAGAGAAGTACACGAAACACACAAGATACTAGCTGAATTTTAAGAAATTAGAGAAGAAAATAAAACAAAATTTTGCTTTGTATCACAGAAAAAACCTTCAAAAAGATATAAATTGAACATAAAACACACAAAATTAAGAACACAGAAAGAAAAAAGGAACAGAATCAATGAGGTGGAATGGGAGTCTTATAACGAATGATATGTACACGAGCAATCGATTTAACAAGCATTAAATTATAATTATATAGAAACGAATCTAAATAAATAAAACTTCATTAATCAAATATAAAGAAAGACGATGACTTTTATTCTGCATTTTCAGGCAAATTAAATTAGCAAACAAATTTAATTTATTTTTAAATTACTTCTCTAGCAACAATGTAAGCTTAATTAAATTATAATTAGTTTAAGTTGATTAGCTTTTCATTAAGTTTACCTTACATGTATTCAGAAATATTTATTTTACTCAACTAAAATGCCTAATTTATTTAATATTTATTTTATTTGTTTTATTTAATTATTTTTATTTCCCTTAATTTTACCTTTTTCAGATGTCTACCATGGCATCAATGGAAATATGTCCCTAGACCGGCGCGGTGAGATAACCACTCCCCCCACTCGCTATGACCTCACCCTGGGATCGGACAAATCGTCGTCCCTCTCTCGATCCGAGGCTGGAACATATGACGTGATTCAGGCGGAGATTCAGCATGCCAAGCGCCAAGAGCTGGCCACTGGCGTGGCCACCGCTTCGCATCAGAACGGCCACAATGGTAACGGAGTGGCGCCTGGTCATTCCCATGCCCTGACCACGCAGCATGACATCGAGGCTGAGGTGAAGAAGCGGCGGTGGCCAACCGAGCCGAGCTACTTCTTGGCCAAGGAGCTGCTGATGACAGAGCGAACGTACAAGAAGGATCTGGATGTGTTGAATACGACCTTCCGGCAGGTACTGAGCCTGGACGATGTGGAACAGCTGCAGCCGCTGTTCGAGCTCCTGGACTCGTTGGCCCAGCACCACAATCTCTTTCTGCGTGACATCGAGCACCGCCTGGTCCAATGGGAGGGCCGTGGGGGTCATGAAGCCCACCGCATCGGTGACGTCATGATGAAGCACATGGCAGCCCTTCCCATCTACGATGAGTATGTGCAGACGCATCTAGATATACTGCACTGCCTGAACGAAATGTACGAGGGGGATGAGCGCTTCCGCCAGGTGTACAAGGACTTCGAGCAGCAAAAGGTGTGCTATCTGCCGGTGGGTGAGCTCCTGCTGAAGCCCCTCAATCGCCTGCTGCACTACCAGCTTTTATTGGAGCGGCTGTGCGACTATTATGCGGAGGAGCACATTGACTATGCCGACTGCCAAGCGGTACACCACTTGCTAGTCCGCAGCACCAAGGGAATTCGGGCCCATCTGCCCGATTCGGCCAACTTTGTGGAGCTATGCGAGCTGCAGCGTGACATCAACTTTGAGCAACTGGTCCAGCCCCACCGCCGGCTCATCCGCCAGGGATGCCTCCTGAAGCACTCGAAGCGTGGCTTGCAGCAGCGCATGTTTTTCCTCTTCTCAGATCTGCTTCTCTTCGGCACCAAGTCGCCGCAGGACCAGAGTTTCCGCATCTTGGGTCATGTTCCAGTGCGATCCCTGCTCACCGAAAACGCCGAGCACAACACCTTTTCAATCTTTGGCGGGCAGTGTGCTATTATGGTTAGTGCCGGCACCACCGCTGAGAAAACCCTCTGGCTGGCCGAGCTCTCCAAGGCAGCGGCAGACATCAAGAACCGACCGCCCAACATGCAATTGCAACTAACGACGCTCAAGAACTGCAGTAAGTACATAATTAAAATAAATTTGTGGTGAAAGATCGCCTTCTCTAATATATTTTTCTTAAACATTTTCAGGCTCCTCGGAGGAGGGCCTGGACCTGTTCGGCCTGAGCAACGGCAACAACAGCAGCCTACACAGCAGCGTAAATGGAGGCGGTCCACTAACACCGCAGCAGCAGCAGTTGCAGCTGCAGCAACAGCAGCAGAACAAGACGCAGCCATCGCGCAGCAACACCGCTTTGCATGTCTGCTGGCATCGTGGCGCCACCGTTGGTTTGGGCGATCATTTGATTGCCGCCGAACACCAACTGTCCGGCTATCTACTGCGTAAATTTAAAAACAGTTCCGGCTGGCAGAAACTGTGGGTGGTGTTCACCTCATTCTGCCTTTACTTCTACAAGAGCTACCAAGACGAGTTCGCTCTGGCTAGTCTCCCGCTCCTTGGCTATACGGTGGGACCACCTGGCCATCAAGATGCCGTGCAAAAGGAGTTTGTGTTCAAGCTTTCATTTAAGAACCACGTTTACTTCTTCCGAGCGGAGAGCGCGCACACCTATAACAGGTAGGCTGAATAACCCTTATGCGTGACTTATAAATCAATTGTTTTAACAGGTGGCTGGAGGTGCTGCGCAGCACCACGCAAACGCAGGACTTTAAGAACATACACAGCCATGCTGCGTTGGGCAATTAGAAGAGGATAAGCCTACCGCAAATTCCTTGTGCAATTCCTTGGAGGAGTGACTCACCCTGCTACGGCCTTTAGTATTCAATTTTTTACAATTTATACACCACAAGCAAATATTTCCATTTTTTATATGTAAAACCAACTTTTTCCGCAACTTTACGTATTCAATGTATTCTATTTGTATCTTTTCCAGCTTTACCTTTAGGGCATCCATGTAAATAACGTCTTTTTTGTTTTGCGTTCGTCTTTGCGATTACATTAGAGCTTCCCTTTGTATTTTAATGATTCGCGTAAATGTATATGGCTGGTTTTATGTGTTTTAGTGTATCGAGTTTTGTAATTTTACAAATATGTGTATTTTGGAAAAAAGTATAGGATATACAATTGTTTGAAAAATCAAATAAAAAAACAATATTGACAGGATCAGTGTAATCAAAAAATATATTTTACCAGCGTAACTTATACAATTCTGTAATCATAAGCTTAAGTCATTAACTTTAATAGATATTAACAAATTAAAAATACAAAATTTTAACCACAAAAATGTGTAAATGTGTTTTAATCGCAGAAGTTAAAAATTCGAATGATATTTAAATGAAGAAACAAATTTTTGTTAAACCATGGTAAGAAAAAAGACCTTGCACTTAAAAATACAGAGTTCTGTGATGGTGCCTTTAGATGCTTTAATAGTTTAAGCTTTTGAGAAGCTACTAAGCTACTGTAAAATATGATAATAAAGATAAGATTCTGATGGGTCTGACTCAGGATTCATATTATAAATATTTGTAGGCTCTGATTATTATACCCTTGCAAGGAGTCTTCTTATTTTATTACAATTTTTTATTTTAGTAAGAACATATATACGTTGAAACGGGCGTGATTGGACCATCGATGATCAATTTCAGAATGACGGAATTGTCCCACATGGGCCACAGATCAAATGTGTACTACAAAAAAATATGCATCATCATTGATTTTCTTAACTTAATAAGTTTAGTCGAGCTTTATTGCTTTAACTGCAAGGGTATAAAAACTTCGCCGTGCCAAAACATATTCCAGTCTTGTTATAAATAAAATAAGATATTAAATTAATTTAGCTAAATTAATGTATAACTTTAATAAAATACAAGAAAATAAACTAAATTAAAAAAATAAACAAAAAAGAAAACATTATGTCTAACCAGTATGTGAACCCATGCACCTCAGTTTGGCAGTCTGATGCCTTAGCCACTAGGCCAACCGGCAAGCAGGCCTCGGGGTGCCCA
The DNA here is from genome assembly GCA_018904815.1 of Drosophila ogumai. NCBI lineage: Eukaryota > Metazoa > Arthropoda > Insecta > Diptera > Drosophilidae > Drosophila > Drosophila ogumai. Next base: position 24,612 of record JAEIIJ010013680.1, on the reverse strand, counting down.
GATTCGACCTAGAATCGATTGCGGATTCCACGGTGAAAATGTGGGTTCTACAGCTGGAACCAGCCATATCAGATGAGTGTTGTTAGTTTAATATATTAAATGTAAGATTTTATTTCTTTATTAGTCACCGAATCCACAAAATACGAAAATGTCTCTCATGGGAAGTGACCTGGGAAATTGTTTCATCTCTGGTTTTAATAAACGGGCTTTTGTCTGAAAAGAGTTAGGGTTTCATTGGTATTCCTAAAAATTGATGATAAATAAGATAAACTTCATTATTAATTTTTGTATTTGTAGTTTTATAAATAAAGCAAACCACGAAAGAAAAACAACATCGACTTGTGGTATTTTCATTTATTGATATTTGAAATCTTATACTTTATTAATAATGTTAATTACAGTAAGGTAATTTGAAATTCCACACAATTTGAATTGTTCCTTAATCCTCATCATTCTGTTTTTACTTTACTTCCGCTGTGAATTGATTTTTGGATATACTTTCTTGCTCTGCTTTAATTGGTTCATAGTTGAAGAAAACAATAGGCTGCTATATAGTATAGATTATTCGTGTATATATAAGATTAACATGATGCTCAGAGCATCATCATCGCATCGCCACCATCGCGATTTCGTCCAACACAAAGTGCCAAAAAGTGGAGGGTTCTTAGCAAAAGGAACAGCAATTTGCATTCAACAGAAAACAAGGTCAAGACTCGATTGTAAACGCTTAAAAACTAACTAAATCAATTGCCGCAGCCAAGACACAGGTGGAACCTAGAGAGTACATAGCGTGGCAAATGGCAGTTTGTGAGGTGTTCCCATCCGACTATACACTAAGGAAAGCTCCCCGCACTTTCTTCTTTCATTGCGTGGGCCCTCGCAACAGACCAAATTAGGGGTACAAACTGGGACCAGGACCAGATCTTACAGTTAGTATGGGGGAGGAAGTGGAAGTGGGTCTGGCAACGAAATTGGTCACTGGGTGCTACATAGGTGTACATACATATATAATTGCCTGCTCTCTCGCTCCCAACTTGGAGATTCGCCTCACGTTCTATGTGGAGTTTATGGTTTATATTGCTAACAACTAACATTTAATTCTCAATTTCTAGTTAATTTCACAATTTGAGGCCAATAAACTTATGAATCGATCTAGGTAGCATGTGTGTGTGTATGTGGGATTTGGTAGCATGTGTGTATATGTGTGTGTGGGAGCTTGGGTAGTTATCATTATTGACACTGGACATTCAGTTACAACGCGGATCTCAGGCAGCTTCAATTAATTTTGCCAATCAACTGTGCGTCTCGCTACAACACGAACTACTACAAATATGAATTTTGCTTAGTTTTTGTTTTTGGTTTGGTTTAGTTTATCTCAGAGGACATGCTAGGCGGAGCGCACATCTAAAATGAAACTATTTTGGTTTTTCAACTGTTTGACATGAGTTTTGTAATTTTTTTTTTATTATTATTATATTCTTAATAATTTTTTTGCCGCTGCTATTATAAATATAACATTTGAGTTGTTAGCTTATGAGAGACTTCTTACTGGCTGCGCTCGCCTAACAAGCGGCTCTGCTTCAGTAAGTTTTCGGGTGTTTTTTTAATATTTTGTTTTTTATCTACGTCTCTGCCATTTGGCCAAACAAATATATAACTTACAACTGCCCTTTGCTTTTGTGTGGTGTGGGTTTGGGCGCTGAAGTGCCGCAGGTGTGTGAGCGATTCAGAGTGTTCTTGTGTTTATATGTTGCTGTGGTGCCATTGGCGCTGTTACAATTTCATAGCATTACATGTATCATAAATATTTCTGTTATTATTTAATTTAAACTTGTTTATGGTATTGCATATTTCGGTTGCTGTAGTTTGCTGATGTTTCAAGCTGCTGTGGCTCCTGCTTCTAATGCTGCTGCTGCTGCTGTTATTGCTGTTCCTAGAGTGGGCGCATGGCTAATCGATGAAACTTTGCTCCACGCAGGCTTTCACACGTTTCTCGTACTCGCGGCGATTCTCTTTATACAGCTGGGCGGCGGTGGAGTTAGCCGGTGAGTTGGGATTGGGATCACTCAGCAGTGACTGCAGATACAAATGCACAAGATTTAGAATTATCACAACGGGGAGCTAAAAGTGGTAGCACTCACCTGTATAGATGTTAGTATGGCTGACACATCGTATGTGGGACTCCAGCGGTTCTGCAGTATGTCCAAGCATATGCCACCATCTGCATACACATTGGGATGAAATACTTTCGACACAAATCGAACTGTTGGCGGTTTGTTTGGATACTCTTCCGTAAATTCTATGGTTAACTTAAAGGTTCCGTCCTCAAATGGTGTATCGTGTGGACCAAAAATCACAGCATTCCATATCATAATATTATTATCTGTTGGCGCACCCGAGACACCCGTGGGTGGATCCTCCTGAAGTCTGTAAATATAAAACGTTTGGAAACATTAGCTAAGAACCCAAATAACTAAGTTATGATATCTTATTTCTGAAACGGTTTGGCTGTCTCGAGATTTGGGTGCTACTTATCAAACAATATTAAAATTGTTTATAAGCAAAAGGTTTGTCAAGACCTCGATTGAATTATTCAAGCTGTGGCATAAATAGAACTTCTTAATCTTAATAAAATATGGCTAAATAGGATCATTTTTTTAAAACTAATTTAAAAGGTTTCATTATTATTTTCAAAACCTAAACGCTTTTATGTTAGTAAATAATACTCGTTAATCTACCCATGGTTTTTTTTTTAGCTTTCATTTAAAGAATAAGAGAAAAACGAGACCCTGGCCGAAGTGAACGGAAAACGTAATCTGGAATTGCCAATTGGCACGTTATCTGGCCCGGGAACATTTGGAAATTTGGGTCAACAGACAGCAACAAGCTGGCGGTATTTAACCGCGCCCTTCAATCTGCCTCAATCGATATGCAGGCCAAGAGTAGTTATTGATTAAACAACATAGCAACGAATGATTTGCATTGCACAGTGCAAACCATAAATTATCACAATAATATTTTCATCGAAATAAATTTTCTTAGCATTTTCACAAGTCATAAAGACTTTGAATCAGCGAGATATTTTCCGCATTTTCTTTGTTTAAACAATTTTCAAACCCATATAAAAGAGTCTACACATATCCGCATTTAAAACAATCAATATAAATATATACATATATTTTTTATAATTTAGATTTTGGGTTTTTTTTTTAAGATTTAAAAGTTTTTTTTTTATTTTTATGTATCTTTCTACATTCTTCTTATAAATTCAATTGTTTTTTGCTTCGCTATTCTACAATATTTGACTATCCTTTTTGCTCTTTTCCATTCAAATAGTAGTTTTGCGTTTAGATAATAGAATATTTAATTATTTATTTATTGCGCGGGAAGGCAGTATACATACATATGTAATATATAGTATTGTGTCTTCCGTCTTTCTAACAGAACACTCAACGGATTTGTTTACTAGTCCCACATACATATTTGATAATTTATGTAATTGAATTGCCGATCAGTGTAGCAACCCTTCCTCCTTTGTGCTTTTTTAGTTGGTTCTTTGGGGTGGCATTGATATCGGTTGTTTCTGTTGCATTGGTGGTGAAAATCTCGCCCACCACAAACAGCCTTGACATTTGGTTTCACGTTCGCCCAAGTGCAATTCGCTAATTGCCAATTCACATTTTCACCAAATGATGAAAATTCCAAAATCGAACGAAATTCCAATTGGAGTGTGTGCTTTATCTCTTTTGCGCTTAGTGAGTCAACAAGGTTAAGTGCGAGTGCGAGCGGGATAGGGAGTGGGAGCGGGAGCGCGACCAGGATGCAGCTGCTCTGACTCAGGCGAAAGCAAAAACAACATACATATTAGCTTGCGCGCTTTTATTGCTATTGTTGTTAATGTTTTGTCTGCGACGCAATTTCCCCAAAACGGAAGAAGCATTTTTGTTTGGTTTTTCGGATTTTCCTCTGCGCTCCCTCCTTCTCCTCCGCTCTTTTCTCTTGTCCTCTTTTGTTTTCCTCGCACACATCAAAGTCAAGTGTCAAAGACAATCGACGTTCTTGTTTTTGTTGTTTTCGCGAAGAGCAAAAAGCAACTCACACACTCTCACATGCACATGTATTTTGGCTGCGCAAACTTTTCCACCACATACACACGGTTGTACATCGTACATACATACATAATACATATGGATGACTGCGTGTTTGCCTATATGTATTGGGCAGCAGCCCCCAGTCTCGTTTCGTTTTCTCCAACATTTTTCGTAGCACGAAAACGATACTTGAAACACGAATCGAATCGAACTCGCAAAATCCGACGACGGTACTTCGCATTTCGCCTTCCTTATTTTTTCATCCATTCCTTCCTTCCTTTCCCTTTTCTTTCCTGCCGTTTTCTCACCTTTTAAAATCTCTCATAAGACGTCTGCGTGCGGGTGTTGACATGTTTCACAATGTTCCTTCAATTTGTATTGAACGCGAATTTGAAGCGCCTGGGCGATGCGATGTTTTTATAACTAGAAACAATTAAATTTTGCAATTTTATTTTTAATTGAGGGCAGCGTAAGAAATAGAGGTGGTTACAAATCGATGCCAGTATCGATGTCGTCGATGTTTTCGATCGCTAACATCGATGTTTGCCACGGCATCATCGATGTCTTCCCACCTCTAAGCGGCCAAATGTAAGTTTTACTTACGAGCCGTGTCAAATGTAGCAATGGGGTAGAATTCCCAATCGGTACGTAAAATGGGGTCGAATTCCCTATCGGTAAGTAAAATTGTGTAAAATCGGACAGAAAAGCGTAAAAAATCAATGTTATCGATGTTTTTGAAATCACGGTTAACGTAATGTGTCAAATGTAGCAATGGGGTAAAATTACCAATCGGTAAGTAAAATTACGTTAAAAAACGACAAGTGTGACCATTACTGTATAATAAAATCACAAAAGAAGGGCGGGAATATTTAAAATTTTTTTATTCATTTACCCTTAAGTGAGAAGGTAGGAACGAATTTTAATATCGAATATCGGCTGCCAACAACTGTACAAATTTATTAATTATTTAAATTTACGGTTTATGAATATAATTATTCATTTATTTAACATAACATTAAATTATAATTTTATCATTCATTTATTTAACAAGAAATGACAAGGAAGCTATAAAGGGTAGAAAACTACTTTTTAACTGTGTTGCATACTCATAACAAAGATTATAATTATAATTATAACAACTCGAACACTTAACAAGATTATAAAAAAAATTATAATTATAAATTATAATAATTCAATCATATAACATATAGCTAAGGATCTCGTGAAGCGTAGGAAATATTGCATCCGCCCACGGCTGCGCACTGCTGGAAAAACTTTTCAATCTGATCAACGTTTTTCTGTAAAACTAAGTTAACTATAAATAAAAACAAAAGCCCGAGCGGTTTAGTTCTTACCAGAGAAAATGTGGCCTTCATATCCCGATCTTGACGCAATAATATTTACACCTGATTCGCTTAAATTCACGTCTTCAACATTAGCTATAAGGGTAAAACAAATACACAGATAAAAGAAAACAATTTCCCAAAATCTAGAAGTCGTTTAACAAAAGACAATTATTTTTTCTCAACCCAAGAAAATTTGCAACTTTAAAACACTGAAAATATTGTGCAACGATTGCACAGCATTTGTTAAGTTAAAAAGAAAAAGAATATAATAATGTGTGTAATTTGTAGTAACTTACCTGCGTCGCTGTCTTGGTCCGAAGAATACCAGCCTGGGAATGGCTCTTTGGCCCTTTTAGGAGTACTGCAGACAAATGATGGACTTTTGCAGGGAATTGGTGCAATTGGCTCCGTTTCATCGATGGACTTTGTTGGCTTCTTCGTCGGTGGTTCAAGGGGCATCTGCAACACGTACTGTTTTCTTTTAAGACGCGCTGAACACCGCAGGCCCCCAATATAAACTGTTTCAAGGATACAAGAATTTAGATAATGTTCACAATAATGGCTTAGTTACAGCTTTTTTATAATGTTTGAACGCAGAAGCTTACATACCTGAGCCATCCTCCAGCGAGGGCAAACCATACATCTCAGACGAAAGTAAAGATCGTAATTCCCTTGACGTTGTACCTTTGGGACTGGACATATTGGCTGTAACAAAGAAGAATATAATATATAATTAATTAAGCAAATTTAATTAATTGATCGAAATGGAATTTTTATTATTTTTATATATATTCTGTTGGTTTTTATTTTTATGTTCACAGAATAGATCGATTCCTAATGCCACAATTACAAACTGCAAGGGTATACAAACTTCGACGTGCGAATTAGCTTCCTTTCTGTTTATTTTGATTATTATCAATGGAAAAATGTGCGCGTAAGAAATTTTTGGCTGCTACTAAAAAACGAATTTACCTTTTATTTGAATGCAGAAACATTGGAGTATAAGGTCTACACAGTTCACAGTCCTTAAATGCCTATGAAATCAATCATTTAAGGTTCTAAACACTTATAACTTAATAACTTAAAACTGGATAACAACTACGGCGAGACAAGATCACGGTTCTTAGAGCAAGAGACAAAGACAAAATCCAACTAAAATTGAAATTTGTGGGTATTGATTCAGAAGCTCTTATCTATGTACATATGTATGTTTGTCAATGTTGTTCACGTTCATTGAGAGTATGGAGGGGCTTTTAAGCTTAATCTTAATGCCTAATTGCTATGATCCCACTACTGTCATTCCCATTTTCCCCAACACTGATAAAAATGGTGCGAAAGTAACTGAAGATGGGTCGAGGCACTGGAGAGCTATCGTAGCTCTTCGTTTTTATACCCTTGCAAAGGATATTATAATTTTAGTCAGAAGTTGGCAACGCAGTAAAGTACATATATATTATTGATCAGCATCAACAGCAAAGTCGATCTAGCCACTTTGTTTTTTTCAGCATTTATATTAAATATGTTTATTATATTAGATATTTCATATCATATATTAAATATTTCAAATCTTAAGATTAAGATTAACAATTGTTTTTTCAATTTTATCAAAACCATCTTATTATATTTTCTGTTATTTTTTCTATTAATTTGACCAGAATGTATCGATTCCTAATGATCCAATTGCAAACTGCAAGGGTATACAAACATCGGCGTTCACAAGTTGGCTTTCTTATTTGTTTTTGGCTGTTTTTATGGTATTTATTTTTTCAGACTTTGGTTGCGTGATTGTTTTTCTTTTGAAATTGAAATGTCACATTTTTGAGTTCAAATTTTAGTTTTATTGAATACTTTATGACTAATTAAAACAATTCGAGTTTATCACATGCTTAATTCTAGCTTATTTGCGTTTCCCATTAGACGGGGAATAGCTCATTGTAGGTGAAGTTCTCCAGAATTTTTGTCGTGATGACCAGGAATTGGGCCTGCAGAGCGCTGGCAATCGGGGCGATCAGGTCGTTGGTGAAGGTCTCGAAGTTCTGGTTGATCGTGTCATTAATCACATCCCCCAGAACCTTGTCCCCATTGAAGAGGTTCTCCAGCTTCAGGTTTCCCTTGCCTGTGCGAACCTTCAGGAGGAACTCCTTGACGTGCAGGTAATCCAGATCATTGATGCTCTTAATATCGTACTGCACTCGCACATAGGCCACAAAGTTGGTAAAGTTTCCGGTGAAGGGTCCTTGGCCCTTGATGGGCAGTGCCAGGATATTGCCATTGATCTCGTAGAGTCCAGCCCCGTGGAGATGGGGCAGAATCAGCTCGAAGTCGAAGCGACGATTTTGGGTGGATGCGCGCAGCTTGGTGATCTCGAAGTTTGAGGCCCCCAGGATGTTCAGTTTCTTGGCCTTCACCGTAAGGCCACCAGATCCATCCAGAATGTTCAATTCCCCGATATAGAGGGGCTCTAGTGGCGGGACATTCAGTTCCTTGATACCGTTGGCCAAATAGGGCCGCAGGTTGTGGACACTGCTCTTCAGGCACTTGGAAAGCTCCGGCTCATTGCGATGGCAAATCTGAATGTAGTCAGCTGGAGGGAAGATAAAACTGGTAAGTAAACTGAAGCCAAGGGTTTGAAATTTGTAACTTACGCAGCTGGGCAGAGCTGAGACCCAGGAAGCAAATCATCAGGGATGCTACAACAAGTGTGGACTGCATTTTCGCTTTGTTCGATTCCAGTTATTTCTGCAAAGGCAAAAGGTTAATTAGTCTCGATACCACTGCAATTTGTTATATATTATATTTTGGTGTCACGTGGCAGCCCATATGCTAAATGATCAACCTCCCATTTCGATCAACGTCTCAGGGTCTTAATTATAGGAATAGTGTCGCTGCGACGTTGTCTAATAGATGGGAGGAGCTCGCAGACTGCCCAATTACTGTCATTTGTTGCCTCTTTTGTTAGCAGGTCTGTAATTGATTGTATATTGTACATTTTTCACAAATGACCAGCAGAGGTTAAACACACATTTTACAGGTAATGGAAATTTTTTACATTTTCAAAAGGTTTTTTTTTCATATTTTTAATTATGGAGTTTGAATTTTTGTTTGGTGTTCAATTGTGTCTTTTCTAATTTACTTTTATCATTTCCTTGAAAATCCTCAAGTAATCTCAAAATAAAATAAAAAATAGTTAACAAAATCTAAGTATTTAAGAGCCCATTAGTTAAGGACACTTTCTCACGTTCTAAACGTATTACTTAGGAACTTTCACTATAGTTTCGTTGCATTTAAAATTTTATTTTCGAAGGATTGACAAGCGACAGGTTGATCCGTTCAACCTTTTCCTTCACATTGGAATTTTTTTTTCAGCTTCTCAAGGATTCACCGTAGAAACTTACACAACTGAGCTGCGCTTTAAATTCGATTCGCTTTTATTTGCTTTTGCACGGGCTTATTATCTTTTTAGAAACTGGCGAAGGCTGCTCAACGTTCTCGAGCTGTTTAGGCCGGGTGTTGTTTTAGTAACCGTCAACGGATCGTACTGAATGCTAAGTTGTTGAGACCGGCGTGTTTTATAGCAAAACTTACGCTGCGATTTACATGAGAGCTTGGCTGCGGAGCCAGACACACACGACGTAGAACTACTCGCACGCCCCGCCAATCCCCGCCAGAATTTGCTGGGTAAGCTCAGAAAGTGAGAAAGAGAGCGGGAGACGCAAAGATACTGTTTAATAATAACAATAATAAAGGCTAGGGCGATTTTAGCCACACAAATGCACCATGGTGACAAACCCACACAGATAGTCAAGAGGGAAAATTGCCAGTTTGCCGGGAAAATGCAGAATCCATTATAAGTCGGAAGCTGACACACATAACGCTGGCCCTGCCACCCGAAAAAAATCCACCGAAAATGTGCACTCAGAAAAAATAATGTGTATTTAATAAGTAGAGTCAAAAAATGAGGGGATTTTAACTTGGCGAAGACAAAACTTATATCCCTTTTGGAGTTTCAAATTTATATATCCCGATCGTTTGTATACTAGCAATGTTATATAGTGATCCGATCTGACTTATTTCGATAGCAATATTAGGGGATTTATTTCCGCATTTTTTGTACCTTATTTAATTGATAAATGACACTAGAAAGCCTATTTAAAAAGCAGAAACTAAACACAAAAATATTTATATTTTATATAAATTATATTTGTTTTGATCTAAAGCTTTTGGTAACACATAAGCGTTGATTTTCTATACATTTATTTGTCAAGGACTATATAAATCTTCTATTCAATTCTTTAGACTATCGTATATTCGCAAAATAACTATATTTATTATATTCCTTATTAAATAAAATTAAAAGAAATTGTATATAGTCGTAGGTTTTATTGTTTTTAATATTTCAGGGGTCTGTTTAATAGTCCAGTGTCCATAGCCAACGCTATATAGTTAAGGGGCTGGGCTGGGGCCAGGAAGATCGTTTTACTAGCTGTCGTGCCTGTCGCAATTACGCCACGCGAACATCTTTGCCTCCAGGGGAGGAGGAGATGTGTGTGTTGACAATCTGCTAACTTTGGAAGTTGCGGAGCGCGCGCGTGGATTACATAAGGTCGATCCCCTGTCGAAAAGCTTTCCCCGGCTCGGAATCTGTGGGGATCGCCAGTTTCCTATGACATGGTTCGATGCGGCGGCTGATTGGGGATGGCGGAAAATTGTTGAGGCGCACGCAACTCGAGAACCAGGCAAAGCCGATTTCCCTATAAGAATTAGCTAAGTTGAGATGTGGCAAGATGTGGCTCATTCGTCGTTTATTATTCAATCGGATGTGGTGAGGCTACTTACTTTTGTACTGACTTCTATGAGTCATAGAGGTTTTGGTTGTGAGTGCAATTCAGTTTTCTGCAATTCAGTGAATTTGTAGTACATAAGGATAATTGCTGCACATCTTAAGGTTATATATACTGAAATTTTTGTATTACGAAAGATGACCTGTCCTCCTCTGGTTATTCAAGAACCCTTTTCGCACATTTTTCATTCATAATATAGTTGGCAAAAGGCCTTGAATTAGCAGGCCTAACCTGAACAATCGGAAGAGCTAACGTGCATGTAATGATAACCCCGAACCCGGTTGCCTAATGGTAATCTGATGATATAGTAACTCGTTGAGTAACTTCTACGATCTTCTTTACGTGGTTTATTCAGTTTGAACTCTGTGCAATAAATTAGGGCCTAGGGCTAAGGGAACTATATTTATATATTTAATTGAGGTTGATCCACTCGTCCAACGGGATCTTGGCAAAAATGCGATCCATGAAGTTGCGGATGACAATGGTGAGTTTGGTACGCAGCGCTGGCTTCATTTCCTTGAGCAGCTCCTGGGAGTTGGAGTTGATGAATAGATTCAGAGCGGCCTCTGTGGAGGGTTAAACAATTTGTTTAGTGATGAAATATATTTATTGCTGTTCTTTGAACTTACGTATGACCGAATTGCCATTGGCTATATTATCCACTCCCATCTGGATTTCCTTGACGTTAAAGTCCATCTTGACCGAGTCGGTGGTCAGGTAGGTGCGTCCATCGGCCGCCTCATTCGCCACCGCCTTGAAGTAGATCTTGGCTTTCACGCCCTCTGCGAGATCGAAAGTCATTAGTATGGCGTTTATGGTCCCCAGAATATCGGATAATCCGGATACCCACCGTACTCCCCCCAGTAGTCGCCGGCGCCGGAGGCCTTCACCAAGATCAGCACACCTGTGGATCGGTACTGAGCCTTGACGCGAATCCGCGGTATCTCGCACGTCAGCTGGAACTGCAGCGAGTCCAAGTCGGACCTGCCAAACAGATAGGCGAGATATGGATATTAATGGGCGCCTCTAATGGCAATGACAGTGACAATCTTCATAGTAATGGGCTTTGCCTGAAACTGTCATTTCATTCGATTCGTGCGAAGATGAGCCGCTGTTTATCGTTTTTATTGTATCTTTTCAACATTGAAACTCTCTTGAGCCAAAGATTCGCTTATGCAAGAGAACAGTCTGAATACGGTTGGAGCCAGTGGACACTTGGCGAGACCAAATTAAAATAAGAAACCACAAAGTATAGTTTTCAGTATCGAGGTTCTTAGCGCTCTTTTAAGAAGAAAATAGTCGACTTATTATCTATTATCTATTAAAAATGGTAAGATATCTAACTAGTTTCTTTCAGCCTTATATTTGTTTTAGAATTACATGTTTTTCGAATTAAGGAATACTTTTGTTAAATGTATATACCAGGGTATAATGCCACCGTTAATGCCAAAACCAATATTGAAACCTGCCCAAAGACTGCTCTCCACTTAGGGAATCTAACGTTGGCACACTTTTCTGGCTCGTTTCTTGGCCAACGGTCTGTGGGCCCGCCGTCTTTTTCTGTGTTTTGTGTGTTTCTGCCACTTGGGTCGGAGTCTTTTATTTTTGCCAATTGAGTGCCAAGTATCTATAGCCAAATTGACGGTCGCCGGTTGCTCGGAGTTGAATTTGTTGGAGTGGCTATTGTTGGAGAAGCTGTTGTTCCAAATACCGGTGAGCTTAGCTAAAAGTGTTCTTGGCTTTGGCTGTTGCATAATCCCAGAGCTGCTTAAAATCTGAGGCCAACAGGGAGAGTTGGGGAGTAACAACTTGATAGAAACCCTAGCATAGTTTCCACGAAAAATAAGACGTTACTCCCTTTAATGATTAACTTGTAAAGATTAATATTCTCCAGTTAATTGTGGCCGGACTTCCCCGCTGATTAAAACTCCCCATAAAACTGAATTAAATACAAATTACTAGTAAGTGGTTAAGGCCTAGAACACAATTTCCAACAAATTTCTACAGAAGCATTGGTCATTGGCTACCTGACTATTTCCAGTTAACCCATGGCTTAGATTTTCCTGCGCTCACCCACAATACTTAAGCCCAACCAGAATGGGCAAACACCTTGTTGGGGCAATTACGCGCTAAAAAATACTCGTAGACTTCAATAAAAAAACCCGCGCGAATACAAATCAAACTGGGCAAACATAAAGCGTTCATGTTAGAGTTGAAGAACCATTGAAATGCAAATCGGCAATTGCTCAATCGATTTCCCAGCGTGTGCCAAACGTTTTAGCCATAAATCAAGACTATGAGCTATGAGATATACACGAGGCTATGGCCAGACCCGCGTCGAATGATCGGAAACTGAGCTCATTCGAATGAGTGCCCACAATGTTGACACAACGCCGGTCGATCGAAGTGGATATCGCGTGCTGGGAAACGTCGATTGAGTGGCCAACTGACTGATTGACTCACTGACCGATGGACTGGGCGTTTAAGCAAATTATCGGTACATTTAATTACAATAATGCGGAGACTGTATAAATTATTCTATAAAATTTAAAAGAGTGAGCGACATATTATTAATATCCATGTAGGAGGGGAGAACTAGGGCTTTAAGTTACAGCTTTACAGCTTGGGTTTTTGGTACTCTTGCAGGGTATTATAATTTCAGCCAGAAACTAGTATCATTTTCCACCCCATAAATCATATATATTCAAGATCAAGATTCAATTTTTTCAAAGTTTTTTTAAAGTTGTGAAAAATTGAAATTAAGTTCGCAGACTTGTAAGCCTAGAAAAAAATAGCATAAATATGCATTCCGAAATAAAATTGGTGCTTCTTTGACTTACTTCTGATATTATTAAGCTTTTATTTTCCTAAAAATATTTATTTAAAATTATGAAAAAAATTGTATAGCCTCATTTGTTATTATAATATATTATTATTATATTTTATAGCCTTTTCTAATAAATAAGTATACTCAAACTTCCCTAAAACAATAATTAACATATACAAAATATTTGGAAAATTTAAATTACTACTATATTTTGCAACTTTAAAAAATGTATATATCCAGGCACTTTTGCTTTGAATTTTAAATTATAATTTCACCTGTTTTAATGGTTGGAAAATTGTATTAAATACCTCTTCATTTAAAATAATATATTCAATAATAACTTGTACTTATTTGCCGTCAAACACCCTGCTATTAAGAGTATTCAAGCCCCATTAAATGGCAAAAGTAATGACCGACTTAGGAAATAATTTTAAAGCAATCTTAAATGCAAACGAATTTAGCACGTGTTTTTTAATTAATCACAGAATAATTATAAATGCTATTAAAAATAGACTTAATGTTTGGTTTAATGGGAAACGGAAGGGAGTAAATAAACTGCAAGATACTAGAGCCCCTGGATTCTCAAACTGTAGTTGTGTATTGAAAGTGTTTTCATTCACTTCGCTCAACTTAATCATTCTCTAAGAAAGAAAGAAAATAGTCGTAGTATTAACTTACCTGACATTGGTGACAGTAATGTTGCTCACACCGTAAGCTTGAATATTCCGGAAAAGGGCCCGGTAGCCATCCGGACCACTGCCCAGAACAATTCCAATTTCATCGATCATTACGGGTTCGATCTGTAAAGGAACGGATTTCAGAGAAATTAAGATAAGGATAAGATATAGTATACACATATATATAGATGGTGAATTTTATTTAGTTATCTTATATTAATTTAACTTAATCTATCAAAGAAAGGAGTTTCAGAGAAATTAAGAAAAAAGTATAGAAAGCTCAGGAATATTATTAAGTTGTATTTTAATGATTACAAATTGTGAAGGGCCTTCCAATATCTACTACGGATTTTGAATTATAATAATTTGGGGACATTTAATAAGATTTAACGTCTTATTATTGGTAATAACAATACTTGGTAATAACAGTAAAGTTTTCCTGTTTCCATTCAGCTCTATGTTTTGAAACAATAGGAAAACGGATCAAGGATCTAAAGGCTCCCCCAAAGTGTCACTCACCTCATAGATGTCCAACTCCGGCACTCCCTTCTGTAGGTAATGGACCAGCTTGTTGCCACTCTCCCGCAGACAATCGTTGATGTGGGCTTCGTCCCGGGGACATTGCTGCAGGTAGTAGGCTGGAAAAAAATTGCATTTTGAACGGTGAAACAATGGCTAGTAATTTAACATGCCAAGCTCTCTAATTGCCAGATTTTGCCTATTCACGTATGCATTGTTACGCTGCCGGGACGGGCTTACAATGAAACTGAAGATTCACTTTCCTCGCGGTAATTGCGCTTCCCAGGCGAGTGCGTCAGAGGACGTGGGTTCAAGTTCACAATTACTACTTTGCCGGTCTCACAGCGGATAATCGCTGTGAACAAGTCCGGGCTGCACTTGGAGTCAAAATGCTACTGGTGACAGGTTTATTGCCGGGGCAATTAACGTGGTTATGTTACAGTGGACAGGGGATATGTGGTAACCATTAAAAACATGGGGCATGCTAGTTTCTCTGGGGTTAAAGTCTGGAATAACAGCTTTTAGTCTTTGTTCTCTTCGTAGATGTAATCAGAAATTTAAATACAATTTATTTATATTAATTTTAAGGAAATATGTATATCCTAAGCTAATCAGGACTAGAGAGTTTGCCTGCGTCTTCTAGAAGATCGGAGACTGGTTATTACCTTCCTAAATCCACTGACACATCATCCATAAGAGGGACTCATCCCTAGATATTTATTTTGTTACGAGTTGTAATCCGTAATAGGGGTGATTAATATTTTTCACGGAACCTTAAAGAACGTAATGCATTTTTAGGGTAGGTTTTTAGCTGAATTACGACTGAATTATATTCTCTTTGATCCACCGAAAACGTATAAAAAAGGGTAGTTTTATTTAATTTCTTTCAAGAATAACCCGAAAGAAGTTTAAAGATTTATCTTGGCACGTTCTGTATTCAGATTTTTAGTACTTAAGTACTTCAGAAAGCCAACTTTTACACTAGACTCATTGCGCACTAATGGAATTTTTTGTTAAGTGATTCTACTTTCAGAGTTATCTGCAATTTGGATTTGGGCAACCGGGTGAAGAACCGCAGAACCTGAACTATTACCCTCGGAAATCGCGGCCATCCATTGCTATTCTGGGAACCACTTGCCCAGCTGCGGTATTGGCCAACTTTCGTTGTTGCCGGGGCACGTCTTGGGGGTGGTAATTAATCAATGCCAAATCCGCGGGTCGGTGGACGTGTCTAAGGACCGGCTGGAAAGTCAGTGCGGCGTTTGATGTAACTTAGAAAGCCCCGGCCAAATAGGTATCACTTGTTATATAGTTTGATCGCTACTTACGCTGCTCCTGAGCCAGGGCAGTGCCCAGCATGGTGACGAGCAAAATTAATCCAATATTCCGGCACATTTTATGGCTGGTCGTCTGGATGAAAGTACAAGTTGCAGAAATTATTGTGTTTCACTTTTGGCTAGTTTCGTAATTGATTAGCACGTTTCGGGCGCTCTCTTCTGTCTGTGATATATGTATATGGATATATGCTAATTTCGGTTAGATGACGTAGCAGCTGGTTGGGGTTTACGAGCGAAAGCGAAAACAGTCGGGAAAGAATTTTGAACGCCGCAATACGAAATCCGAAATCTGAAATCAGTGCGGGTTTCACTTTGGAGCGGAAATTCTTTCGTTTCGGAGTGGAAGTGGGTCAAAGAGCCAGGGCCCAACCAGTTCACTGTTTGTTCTTGAATAAAGAATCGGACTGTCTTCAGTCTTCGGCTGCTTTCTTCGGCTGCGCTTACTTGCGTCCAACTTTCTCGCGACTCGACTGGGGAATGAGCTCGCACTGCCTTGGTCCAAGCCATTTTAACCAACAAGAAGTCGGCTCGAAAGCCCGACGAAAATGCAGCGAAAGAGCCGTGGAAAGAAAGACGAACAAAAGGCCTTTCTGACACACCCCAGAAATCGGGCGCAGTAGACAGGTCGTCGGCGTTATCATCGCGGCACAGGGAAAAATAGTCAAGACTTTGTGAAAAATTGAGAAAATCAAGGGAAAACCATTTAAGCATGGATAGTCTTTGAATATCTTTCGAGAAAGAAAGACAAGCAAGCAAGCTTAAATAGGAAAATCTTAATAATATTTTTCATGCTTAGTTAATTTGTTTTTACAGTGTAGTTGTGGTTGTGCCTGTGCCGGGAGCCCTGAAGGTTAAGTTTAAAGGGTCTCTGACACGGAACCCAACCTCCCACAGCCGCGATTGCAGTCGGGTAATGAGGCTGTCATGAATCATTCGAGCCGCTTGGCATCATTAGCGATTTTCCAAGCTGGGATTAGCCTTAGTACTTTGCTTGCCTCCGTTTAAGCCCACTGTTTCTGTTTCAGCCCACTTGCTGCTAAAAGGTCAAGACGTGCGATTAGAACCAAGTGCCGAGTGCGTTGATGGGCACTCATTACCCAGCCATTCAGACCATCGTCCATCCATTGAACCCGTCCCAGGCAGCCAGTGTGTTAACCCTAATAAATCAGACATATTTATTTGGTCTGCCAATCGAAATATTGATGACATGCAGACAAGCCCTCGGAATGAAATGCAATTGTCTTTGAAAACTGTTCAGAGTACTTTATGCGCTGTCGGGAACGATTCCGATTATTGACGCATTGTGCGTTTTGCATTTAAATTGTACACTTGAGGTGGAAGCGTCTCGTGAGTCGTGTGTTATGGGGGCTCTTAATAATTTCCAGGAACAGATAAATGCTAAAATATAATTGTTTTTTTGAGGCAGGCCTATAAATTACATACCACAGGTTGTTGGAATGTCTAGCCGTATCTAGTATAATGTTTAATTTGATCTTAAAAATCGACAAACAATTAAAACAGCAAGCTATTTATATACCTTATTAATAAGATATATATTTTTTAATGTATGTGGGTGCGTGGTAAAAGCCGTAGTCAATTTTTTTAATTTATAGAAAACTTTAAATCGGCATTATGAGATCTATACAACTTGGAAAGAATATATTTTGAATGCTTAGTGAACTTCATAAACCACCCAGAACTATGCAGACATATTTTCAGTTATGTAAGTCGAAGAATAATTAAAAATTTAGTTGTTATTTAGGGGATTATGATTATTACAAATTATTTCCCATCTTGTCTTCTTCAAAACAGCTACTATTTATTATTTAGAAATATGGTCGATTTTATCACCCTCCACTGTGAGTCCAGCGCCTGAAAGTATGCCACGTGAAATTCAGATAATCTGAAGAAAAATTAAAACGATCTGTGATATACTTCACTTTACATATTGTGTAAAATTTTTAATTAAATAATTTAATGAACAAAATTATTAAAAATAAGGTTAAACTGGTATGCATTAATTCGGCATATTTAAAATGCGTTCATTTGGGTTACTAAAAATTACGGGATGTTATGACAAAGGTGTCCTAATTAGAAGAGGATTAAAACATAATGTTTACCTTTTGCTATCAGCTTATAGTATTTCCAGATTTGTCTGCATAAGGATACATCTTATTAATCAAACTAAAAATTAAGAAATCCAGAATCAAAACTTTCGTTAATCCTTTAAATTTTGCTTTAAATTTTTTTTGAAATTTTGTTCTTGGCATTTTTAACATTTGTTAAAAAGACACAGCTACGCACCTTTCAAATAATTGTAATACTACTCATTTAAACAAGAATCTTACAAGGTTTTGCTAAAACACGCCCGATTTGCATTCATGCTAGTTTCGAAGCATTCATTATACAGATACATACGTAGCAATTTAAAATATGGGTTGATTGGATAGTAGCCAAGGTGACACAAGATATGATATACATCCATATACATCTATGTAATTTCTCACCTGTAATATGATTTAAAATTCAGATGGCTAATTAGCTTAATTAAAACAGAAAACAAATAGGATTTTTTTTGTTATTACATCTGGAAGTTCTTAAAAGACAAGAATTAATAAGAACTTTGAAGATACATAATTTTGATAGATATATAGACAGATAGATAGATAGATAGATAGATAGATAGGAAGATATATAGAAAAATAGATCGACAGATAGATAGATATATATACATATAGATATATAGATAGAAAGATAGAGAAATAGATAGACAGATGGATTGATAGATATGTAGATAGATAGATAGATAGATAGATAAAAATAGATAGACAGATAGATAGATAGATAGATAGTTAGATAGATTAGACAGACAGATAGATGGATAGATGGGGATAGATAGATAAAAAGAAAGATAGATCAATTAATAAAGGATCAAATTCATAGTATAACGTTCATGCCATTAGCAGAAGTCATAATGATTATTCTGGTCCTTCCTCTTCTTTTTTACCCTGATTGCAATAGCTAAATTTTCATCTTATAAAACTTAAGACAGATCGAATCAGCTGCCAAATACCCTAGAATTCCCCTAAAAAGAAAGGCTAAAACACAAGCTTGGCATGAGACACTGAATTGCGTGTGTAATCGGATGCTTGGCCCTGAGCCAATGACTCGGCTGAAGGTCAAGGCGGATTGCTGCTGAATGGGTCAACGTCAACCGAAACTCAGTGGACTGTGAATGCAACTGCGAGTCTCGTCCCTTCGGGGCGATCGGGTTGAATGACATGTTTCTGGGCCACAAGGAAGCTGAAACCCAAATATCTCTCTTAATTAAGTGCAAATTATGTGAACAAAGACAGACAGAAATCGAAAGTTATTTTGTGCATCTCAAACTACAAAATCTGAGTAGTATGTTGCTAAACTCGTTTGAAAATAAATTAAAATTGTGTTAATAAAATTATTATTATGATTAAAATATCAAGTTTAATTTGATTTTAATATATGTCAATATTCCTGGATTTCATATTTGCACTTATCCACTCAAGCTTAGTCACTTTGATAATTATTACATTAGTTGGAAAGTCCAATTAAATTGTGACCGCCCAGTGAGCAAGTAAACAAAGTCAGATGGAAACGACTGAGAACAACAATAACAGACAGAAAAACAATGAGATTTGAAAAATGTTTTCCTTCCCCTAAGCGTTTGCTATTATTCTCAGCCACCTTTTGTGCAGATACAGATACAAACTGCGAGGTATTTATAACCACATTGTGCGGAATACATTTCGACAGGCATTTCAGAATCGGCAAAGAGGCCAGAGGCCTTTTGTGCGACAAATAAGTATTCCCATCGGCATCTTCACGTTGCCCGCTACTTCCCCATAGCTCTATTTGTCTGTGTTCAGGGCCATTGTAAACAGTTTAAGAGTTCAGTACGTTCCGATCACAGTGCAAAGTATAGGCTAACTAAGTACTTATAGAACTCTGGCACACGGAGAAAAATATAATCGGTATTCACAAAAGATATTATCATGTTTTTTTGTTAGATAAGTATACCCACGTTTTATTATTAACATTTATAATAGAATGTAGATACAAATTATGTTAGTATCGATAATTTGTACGAAATGCACAAGCTGCTTAGAGACACAAGTCGTTGGCCAACTGAACGACTTTGTATTTCCGCGAAATGGGCTTATAGCTAGACATTCGCTTAGTCACTCTCTAGAAATGATATAATCCCATTGGGACTGGTCTATCAAGATCGTATAGGATCTATGCTACCAACCAGTTCAAACCATGAATAATTCATTTCCAGCACTGCGTGAGGAAAGTATTCTGATGAACAGCAAGTAAAAGTATTGATGCAGTTTTAATCAAGGGCTAATAAGCAAACAAGTAAAGTGTTCAGGTAACTATTTTAGTTGGAAGTTTCTTTGTTATATTAATATGCACACAAAGCCTGAAGTGATTTCTTGTAAATTGTAAATTAATATTGCAATTAATTTGTTTCGAAGTCTGGTTTAACGAAGCTGCTTAAATAAGTTATTAACCCGCAGCTACAGATTTGTCCTCCCTCATTGTCTTTTGCTGTTCTAGCAGATATACAGAGCATTCCAAAGTCAGGTTTTGCTAACCTGGGCCTGCCTTTTAAGCACACATCCTATTATCTCACTCTAATGTTCAATTAAAGCGTCACACACACACATTTTTAATTAGAGGCGGCGATATTTCCAGCTTACCTCGTTACGGTTCAAAAGAAGATAAAGAATCTGTGCGACTCAAGGTTCGGCAAATAAAGGAAGCAGTAGGAATCTTAAATTGTATGCGACTTAAAGAGGCTGCTCTCTGCTAAGCAGGTGTCATTAAATGCAGCAGCTTCTTGAGTGGAGTTATTAAATATTATAATTCTTTGAGGTTTATCTTCGGGCTCATTCATCAATCCCTAATCACAACTGAGGTCCATCTTCATGGCTCATTTGTGGTTGGGCTGCGGAAGGTTGCCTCTTGGTGAAGTTCATCAGGCTCGAGTCGATGGGTATCTTGCACCTCTGCATCTCGGCATGCAGGCTATTGCGAAAATAGAATTGCTTAATTACTTTTTATGGCACTCGTCAGTTGGGCAAACAAGCCAAGAAGTTGCACACAGAAGCCGAAGATGCCGAGGAGAGGGCCCCAAAAGGCAGTCGGTCAGTCAGTCACTGGACCTAAACCACTCGCGTCGCAACTGGCTGCTGGATATATGTATGTGTGTATACGTACTCAGATCGGCAAAGTTGAAGATCTCTGCCGACGTCGTCGGGACTAGAGTTTGCATCTCGTTTCATTTTCCGCGGCTTTAGGCTTTAAAATCGGCGATCGACCGGCGACTTGTCCGCAGTTTACGTTCTCAGCTTCGCGTGGACGGACGTTCGACCAGCTTCAGGCTTAGCCACTTAGAATCACTTTTTTGCTTCGTTCGTCTTGCTAAATATTAGTTTTAATATTTCATAAATTTTTATTAATTTTGATATCTAAGTCCAAGTGATATTTCTAACGAAAATGCTCAAGTCCGCGTGCCTTGTGATTGCGCTTCAAGCTCTTTTTCTGGTTCAGGCCGAGACCCGTAAGTTGGGATCGTAATTTAGTACGGAAAGTGTAAAGTGTGTCGTGAAATTATTTATAAAAAAAAACAAAAGGGGAAATTGTATACATGCCTAGACTGAAGTGTAATATGTATTATAGTCTGAAGTATTGACCTGAAAAAAACAATTAATTAAATCACAAATATTAAAATAAAATGGAGAATTATTGCGATTAATACTCGCCAAGAATGGTAGTTGTAGTGTCAGGAATAAATTTAAGGATTAAAATAATTATTAATATTTTTTTTATATTAAAAAAAAAAACTCAATTACCGTGCTGTATAATTTTATTATTTAAAATTTAAACATCCAGAAAGTAAAGCACATTATTTGCGACGTTTATATTCTACTATTTACAATTTCCTCGAACTTTGGATAATAACTTTGTATCTTATTTGCTACAATTTCTCTAAACTTTATACTTATGATGAACTATTGATCTGAAAACAACTCAAGATATCAAACTTTGTTTACTGAAATCGTGCTGGGTAGTTAAAGGTGTTTAAGCACCCATTGGACATGCACAAAGTGCACGCTTATAAGAAATTCACACAAGACAATAGGAAATATATCTAATACTATCTATCTATATACTAAGTATCCACAATGATTACTTTGTAAATACTTAAATAGCTTAAGCCCAAGGTAATTCTCATGCCATAAGTGATGTCATTAAGTAAATGTCTTATATAAAGACGATTACCAGTACTTTCCAGGGTATTAAACTAACGACTTTCCAATTAACTCGGGCCAAGTGAGTCCCCAACGAGTAGATGGAATTAGCACTTTCACGCTCGCTGGACTCAGAATGCAATCACATCTTCGGGAATATGTCAAATGTCAAGTTTACCCATGTCTAACCACCTGTCAGTCCCACAAAATAAGCACAATAACGTGTTAATTGCGTGAGGCGACACAGTTTTGTCTGACAAATGAGCAAAGCCAAGACGAAAAGGGGGACAATGAGCCGACGAGAGTCAACAGAGATTCGCTTCCGCATCGCACTCGAAGAGCTTGAATGTAAGCACTCAAAATGCAGAGTTTGAACTAAATCCATATTTAATTAACACAAACCGCGGCCGTTGAACAGCCTTCAACTTGAAATTTTAATCGCTCCCGCTGCAGCTCGCCTTGTCGTCGAATGCCGCTAATTAAATCGCCCTGGCATAATGGTACCTATAATGATAAACCAGCCATAACCACCGGCTGTAGCCGCCAATATGTGTGTCATGTGCCACAGAATTGCGGCCACAACAGGTTCTAGCGCTGCACTTCTCGATCAAGCGACAACCTTGCCATCGAAAACGAAACCGAAAACTAAGCCGAAACCGAGATCTCGCTCTCGATCGCGGTTGGGGCTTCGACTTGAAGGCCACGGCGTCTTGGAGTTGTTTTTTAAGCTCGTCTGCAGAGTCGATGAACTTTACAGGAATTAAATTTGCGGTTGATGTTGATCTTTGTTGACACTTTTAAGTGTTTATCTTCCAACTTTGCAGGGAAAGATCGAGTGCCCGGACTATGGGATAGCTGAGCTTAGGAAGAGTTTAAACTTAAACAGGGTTTGCATTGATAGGATCTTATAAATATATATATTCGACTTTGAAAGTATTTGTTTTTATTTATATTTAATATATATTTTGGTGATGATAGTTATTCTTGCAGTTTTAAAATATTAATAGAGGGGAAAGTCTGAACTAGATTTTTGATTCATTTATTTATACTTAAACAAGCACTGTGAATATGCATTCCAATTTTCATTTTCTGCATTTTATTTATTAAATAAATATTTAAATAATATTCTTAATATTTACACCATTTTATTACAGCTGCCTACATCAAACAATGCCGCAGAGATGACCCAAAGCTGGTAGACTGCTTTATTGGAGCCATTGAACACTTGAAGCCCTACCTGGCCAATGGCATTCCCGAGATCCAAGTGAGTAGCCCCCTCCCCTGAGGCATTCGTTTTTGCTTTCTTTGCTGCGTTTGCTTTGAAAACTAGTTGCAGTTGCATAAGATGCAAATGAAATGGAAGTCACTGGGACTTTCCGACTTGCATAATGATTGATTTCGCGGGGGAAAGCTGCGGAAGTGGTCACTCTATGCACAGTGGGGAGGTGCAGGAGAAAACTTAAAAATTCAAGATGAATTAGGTTATATACATTAGCTTTTCATTAAAGGGGTAAAAAATAAAACCGGTCTGGTTTAAATAAAAATATATATTTCTGGCTACATGATCAATATTTTTAATAACTTAACTTTCACCAGATTCTATGACCTCTTCTATAAAGACAGTTTACAAGCTCCGCTTTTTGACAATTACGGTTTAATTTCTAGTACTTTAATATCACCCGGTTTTCCTCTAGTTATTCCTAATAAATATTCAAACCTTTCCAGCTGCCCTCTGTGGAGCCCTTCAAAATGGATACTTTGGCTCTGCAATTGACGGAGGGTCCTCAGGGCTATAAGATCACTCTGAAGAACATGGAGGCCTTTGGGGCCAGCAACTTCCAGGTCAAGTCCCTCAAGCTGAGCGATGGCAACGAGCCCTTCAAGGCCAAGATAGTGATGCCAAAGCTGAAGATCGAGGCCAAGTACACGAGCTCCGGGGTCCTGCTGATCCTGCCTGCCTCCGGCGGAGGCGATTTCCATGCCAATTTCGAGGGCGTCAGTGCGGACCTCACTGGCAAGACATCGAGACCCGCGGCCAAGGGAGGAAAGTATTTGCACATTGATGCCCTTAGTTTGGTTTTGGATGTGAAGGACGTGAAGATGAGCATTTCTGGTGCCTTCAACAACAACCGAATTTTGCGTGAGTTTAAAATTAATATTACATTTCCTTTCATTGGCTAAATTAAATCCGTATTATTTCTTCGCAGTGGAGGCAACCAATCTGTTTCTGCGAGATAACTCACAAATCGTCCTCGAGGCCATGCAGGCTCAGCTGCAAAAGAAACTGGCTAGCGAATTCGGAAAACTGGCCAACCAGCTCCTGAAAAACGTTCCTATCGAGCAGTTCTACGTGGACTAGACCTAGACACTCCCGATCCTAGTTCCCTAATCTAAGCTAAGGTTTATTTAATTGTAAATTACTCTCTAATGCTATGAACCAAGTATTAAATTGTATGTGGTGTGAATATCGTTCTTTGAATTTAAAGGAGGGTACGCTAGGAATTGATTATTATTATTCATAAAATCGTACAAGGATTCACGGAAAGAATTGAAATTTTTGTGATGAATTAAAGTCCTAATTTGACGATTTTTGTCACACTTTGTTGAGCATTTTTTTTTTATTTCTCTAGAGTATGCGTCTATTTTCTTCCCTAGAGTAGATTTTTCATTTCATTTCTTTA
>JAEIIJ010013671.1:0-10169 GCA_018904815.1 Drosophila ogumai | reverse complement strand
ATCTTTCGGGTGCTGGCAAACTCGGGGAATGTGTCTGCCTCTATTTCGGATATGTAGCGCGTCTCGAAGACATCCGAGTTCTTCTGCAGGACAGTGGCGAATTCAGGCCGGCGGCTGGTCAGCTTAAAGATGAGCTTACGCTCGAGAGCGCGGAGCAGAACGAGGCGCACCAGGTTACCCAGGTACATGCCGGCCGTCATCTTTTCGAAGAGCTGCTCAGATCGGTTGATCGACTTCTCGTCCACCTCGCGATCGTACTCGGTGCGCACAAAGTCCAGCTGCCCACCGTCGCCAAAGGCTCCCCACTCTGCATTTACGATCACCTGCCGCTTCGTCCGCTTGAAGTCCGCGTGCAGGAGGTCCACGTTTTCCACATCCTCCACGTAGCAGGCATTGCAGCCGGTGCCGACAATGACGCCTACGCGACAGTCGGGATTGCGGTGGGCGCAGGACATGAGGGTGCCAGTGGTGTCGTTGAGAATGGCCACCACAGCGATGTCAGCGTCGCCGCGCCGCTGGATGGCATCGTGCAACATGCGACCCACATCCTCGCCCACGGCCCCGGAGCAGTCAAAGCCCTTGGTCCAGCGCACCAGGATGCCCTCCTTGAGGCCCAGCTGCACGCAGGGAAAGGAGAAGGTGAAGCCCAGGGGCAGGTAGGCGGTCTTCATGTCGTGCTTCTCCACAAACCTGGCCAGGCAATCGGCGATGTGATCGAAGAGCTCCACGCCCGCGCCCAACATCAGGTCCTTGGGCACGGCATAGATCTGGGACACCACCGTGGCGTCGTGGTGACCCTTGAGGGAGACGAGCAACACACGGAAGTTGGTGCCGCCGAGATCGAGGGCCAGGAACTTGCCCATCTCATCGCCCGTGGGCAGGTCCTGCACGTACGTGGGGAAACACTTGACGTTCGCCTGCGGGTGGGTGGAGCGCTTTAGGCCCCGGGCCACCTCCAGGCAGAAGCGACTGTACACCTCCTGCACCTGGTAATCGCTCAGCACAAAGGCTTGCATAAGTTCTCGCACCTCCGCGTCCAGCATTTTGCTTGGCTAATCTCTGGCTGTTGGTTGTCTTGGTTGTAATACCGCTTGCCTCGAACGGTGAGTAACGACTAACCAGGCGCCTTGGAACTGCACTACTAGGTGGTGATGGTGCTGGTGATGGTGGCTGATAAGAGCCGCCCGCTTGATGCAGTGGAAACAACTGCTGCCGCTGCATTCCGGGGGCGCTGCGTAGCAAATTAAAAACGAAAACACACCTAACTAGCGGGCTGTGATTTGCTGATTGTAAATCCGAAACTACAAACTGCGCGATATGCTAATCGCTCGAGTCCCCAAGATGCTCTTGTCAATTGCTGGCAATAGCTCCTGATTTGCCACCCTGCTAAATAATTGGAATCCATGTGGTGATGGATGTTGGATCTATATTCTTCTGGCTTGGATTTGCTTAGATTCTCTTTATTTTAAGAATTTAATTAGGCAGTTTTATTATAGGGCCTGTCACTGAATGGCCAGCTAACCTCCCAGCTGGTCGTTTTTGTTGCCTGTCACTGAATGACCAGCTGGGAGGTTAGCTGGCCATTCAGTGACAGGCAACAAAAACTAGTTTAAAATGAATGAATAATATAATGTAAGAGCTAAAAAGAAAGAAATCCCTTTGCATTGGCATTTGTTTTTTGTTTATGTAAATATTTCTTCCCAAAGAATTAGAAGATGAAAAGGGCCCTTGGTAAACCCTTTTATTTCCAGTTTTAACTCACTTTGTGATCATTTTGTGATAAGTATACTAAAATAGATATTATTGGATCGCAAATAATCAATATTTGAGCTTTAGAAATTGAGGTATTCTAAACGAACTGAGCGATCAGTGGTTCGTTCTGGATTTTAAACAATATTTTTTACACATTTAAGCTTCACATAAGTCTTTTTACCAATATAAATAATAAAGTTTGGGTCCACTTTCTCCTTCTCTAGCAAATCCAAAACCTTCCTTAGGGTATTTATAATTCGTTCACGGAAATGACAGGGCCATATTTCACTATTCGACCTGCTGGGAACCATATCGAAGACAATAAAAGTCATAAACTATCACTTTGTCTATGTGAGGTGCACCACGCCTCCTGTCCGCTATCGTGGCGATAACGTGGTTCCAAGGAGCGAATCTTTCACGTGTCGCTGGCCCACCCACAGCTCTGGATCTATATATAGAGGGAGGAGTATCAATGGGGTCTCAGGTCGGGGTAATAAAGCGTGCGTCAAACATTCCAGCCCGCTAATCCCGGAGAGATTAGCGCCAGAATGTCGCACGGGCTAGCGCCACCAATGATCAGCGGGACAAGCCCTTGACACCGAATGGAAGCTATAGCCACTCGATGATTGCGCAAGAAAGCGGACAGGATGTGGGCTTTATGAACCTTCGACTTGACCGGAAATACGTATCCAAATGTAATCTTAATTACAACATTTTATAAGTAGATAATATTTCTAGTGCTGCAGGTTTACTGTCCCAATAGAACGCATAAAGCAATAGCAAAGCCATAACTGAATGTTTTGCAGGCATTAATAGGTATTTTTATGCGATTATTGTTTATTCGTTTTCCGGGATAATTGAGATGTTTACAAAAAATATACGTTTAAAATCAGGCATCGCAAATAAATACGAATTTAAAGTGCTTTAAATTCCAATTTATTTATAATTACTTGATATCATTAACAACCCCAAACCCCCTTTTATAATTTTCAGTATCGGCAACAGACGCCTTCAGCTTTGTGGACGAGATGCGGCAGGCGGCCAGGCATGCCGAGAACCTGAACAACTTCGTCTACGAGCCCACCTCGGGCATGTACTACGATCCCAAGACGGGCTACTACTATAATGCGGTAAATAGGCTATAAAACGGAGGACGTAATCTTTATGACGTTCCGTTCTATTCCGCGATGCACCGCCTCTGTGTGACATTCAGGGGTTATCGCACGCCGGCGAACCTGCATCAATGCCTCGAATTGTTGTTAATCTCCGCCGCCCGGCTGCTCTTCTCTTCCCCACAGGAGTACGGGCTGTACTACGACGGGAGTACCGGTTGCTATTACAACTACGATCATGCCAAGGACTCGTACGAGTTCCACTCGCAGGCCCAAGTCCAGGTGAGTGGCTGTGAACCGCTGGTGGGCCGCTAATTAACCAACGTTCTTCTCCTCCTCTCGGCGGGCAGCCCGTGAGCGATGGCGCCTATAGTAGACTTTTGGCTGATTTTCACAAACTCAGCATAGACCGAATGCGTAGCAATGCATTAGGTAAGCGTAAAGGCCCAAAACGTGCGATAAAAACGTGGATTTCTTTTCTTTATTCGGTTGCAGGCTAACGAACCGGCCAAGTCGGAAGCCGAGGACGATCCGGTGGAGTTCGATGAGCACGGAGGCGTCATCACGGACCGCAGCACCCTCGATAAAATCAAGGCTGATAAGCAGAAGGCCAAAGAGCAGGCTGAGAAGACCAAGCGCAAGGCCAAGCGAAAGAAGAAGGACAAGAAGCACAGCAAGAAGAAGCGCAAGAAGGAGCGCCGTCGCAAGACAAAGAGGCGCCATAAGGATTCCGGCGATGGGGAATCTGATGAAACGGATGAGGATGCCGAGGAGGGGGAACTGTCCCAGAGCAGTTCTAGCTCGAACTCCAGCGAGGACAGCGCTGGGAGTAATAGCGACACGGAGGACAGCAGTGTTCCGGTGTTTAAGGCCTCCGGCCGCTTTCAAGGTGTTTAAGAAATCCGCGTTTTTGTTGCTTTCTTTCACTTTTGTCTTCAAAAAACTAACGCTAGCTTTTCTCTACCTTAGACATAGCCAAACGGTATCCGCCCTCTTTGCGCATCATTGTCCAGGAATCAAGTATGGAGGCTCTGAAGGTGGGCAGTCTGCATCTGATTACCTTTAAAGGTGGCACTCTGGGACGCGAGGGCACTCACGATGTCATTATTCCCGACGTGAACGTGAGCAAGGCTCACTTGAAGTTCCACTACGAAAATAAATCGGGCATTTACAAGTGTCTGGATTTGGGTTCCCGCAATGGAACCATTCTCAATGGCTCCCCCATGGCCAAAGAAGCAATGGATCTGGTTCACGGCAGTGTCATTACCCTGGGACAAACGAAACTCCTGTGTCATGTGCACGAGGGCAACAGCACCTGCGGGCTATGTGAGCCGGGTCTGCTGATAGAAACACCAGTGCCAGTGGTGGCCACAACCACGGCGTCTACGGGCACAGTCCTAACGCACAAAGAGCAGCTTAAGAAGCTGCAAAGGAAGTATGGACTGGAAAATGAGAGTAAGTATAGCTTTGGCTTATAACCCTTTACCTTACTTGACTCTTCCTGCTTTTAGAATTTGTGGAGTCCAGTGGCAATGGTCAGTCGGCGCCCAACTACAAAGATAGGGCTGCCACGAGGCGCGTAAATGTGGGCAGCAGCACGGATAAGGAGAAGACAGAGGTGGCCTGCGTCAACACGTGAGTTTACCTCTTAAAACAAAATTATTTTTAACCACTATCACTTCTTTAAATTATACACTTTTCAGGGAAATTGGCAGCTCCAACAAGGGGTTCAAAATGCTCAGCAAACTGGGCTGGCAAAAGGGCGATACTTTGGGCAAGACCAATGCCAGCGCGGGGCTCTTAGCACCGGTAGGTGTTGTTACTCTTATAATTACTTTCTTCCTAATTTAATATTTAATTTTCTTCACTCTACAGATCAATGTGGTGGCCAATGAGGGCACCAGTGGTCTGGGAAATACTGATCCCGTGCCCACCGCCTCGCGGCCAATGGACAAAAGGAAATTGGCCAACTTGAAGATCACCCAGGCGCGTTATCAGCGGGCCAAGGACATTTTCAATCAGTCCGATGAAAGCGATTAAGAAGACATTTATTTCATACTTTTTTGATTATGTTGGAAACACATTTAATTAACAATTACTCAAAACATATTCATAATATTCATAATTGTATATATAGACATATGTATTGATATATACATCGTTACCATTGTATTTATATTAATTCAAAAATCTTGCTATAAGGTTAAGCTATCAGTCAGTGAATTAATTTAGCTTTGCTTATGAACAATCCGAGTGGAGAAAAGTTAATGTTAATGTTAAATATGTGTGTGTGTGTGTCTAGGCGCATACAAACGAATACACAATAAATATAATAATTGTTTAAATTAATTACCGAGTAGCCTACGTTAACGTTAAATACAAAAGCCTCTTACGATATGTGGTTTCTCTTGCTGGCTAAGAGTTGCTGCAATACGTAATGTTGTGGGTGTGTGTGTGTGATAATACTTTGCCCTGTGTGTAAAGTGTATCCGATTATATGTGGTGCAAGCAATGAGCCTTTAATAACAAGTTGAATGACGACTCATCTTGTTATTACAAGGTCTTTGGTGCTAGTGGCCACCAATTACAACACGAAAACGCACAACGAGAATCTTTGGATGTTGGAACTACGGAAGAACACGCTACATAATGTGGACTTCCTCTAGCAGCTACCCGCGGACTTCACCCCAATGAAGTAGCCGGAGTCACAGGAGTGCCTCTGCATCTCGCACCAGGAGTTGTAGGTGCGGTTATTGTGGCCACATATTTTGTGCACCTGCAATATATAGCCGTTGATCAGTGATTATTATAGGTAGAGTTGTATTGTATATACCCACCGGTCGCTGCTGCTTCCGCGAACACTTGTGGCGACAGGACACGCATCGCGGCAGGCCCGTCTGCAGATCCACCAGGCAGTTGTCCTTCGGTCCACACTTGATGTCCGCACAGCTCACGCGGCCCGCTGCAATATAAAGTTTACGATGCGAGCGCATTAATGACTGCGGCTGCCTGTGGTTAAGTTTCAGCTTTGTTTTTATGTCTGGCAATTTCGGTTTAATGGCCCCTGCACACTCCCAGGTCCTGTTCCTGTCATGAGAACCCCGCCAGGTGCTGCTGTGATTACGTGCCAAGCAAGTTGTGAGTAAACTTTCGAATTTTTAGCAAGAGGTATTGCTCAAGTCTTTAGCTTCAAAAAGAAGCTTTTTTGATTTTATTATTATAAAATTTAGGAGATTAGGGAATAGTCAAGAAATTTAAATTTGAAAAATATCTTTTAAAAAATATCATTTAAATTGTTGTTTTGGTAATCTATATTCTTCTGATATTCTATAAACCATAATCTATATTTTTCAGACACTCTACTTGAACCCTAAACTGTCTGTTTTCTTGTGCCTTAACTCTCTGCCTCGTTGCCTCTTGTCCTCCACAATTGAAATTTTCTACGCTAAAACATTATTCACACCACAGGCAACTCACCAAAGAGAATGTTTAAAAAATACACAAAAAAAATTTATAAAATAGAATAAAATATTATATATACAAAAAATATAAGCTATTAGAGTCCAAGGTTTTAGTAACTGGCAGTTTTAAACCTATTAGACCTAACATGGTATATTATATCTAATCTTCTTAAATAAAAGAAAAATATATATAAAATATATGGTATAGAAATTAATACTAAGCAAAAAAGCAGTTCATTTGGGTTGAGTTTTAGAGGCCAGGCAATACATATAATTCAAAAATATAGCACGTATTCAATACATGTTAAATTTCTTCATTTATTTTTTTCCTTAAAGATGAACAACATCATTTTTCTCTCTGCAACATAATCGCTTAAACCCTTGCCCCTGCCACTCGCACTCTGGTCCCCATCTCCTCAATCGCGCGGCGCATGCGCAAGACGGGTAGCATCTTCAGGCTGGACCAATATCCCATTCCAGCTCCAGCCCTGCCCTGCCCGGCTCGTCCCGAGCAATATATGTGTTTATCGTCAACATGATCTGCGACTTGGCAACATTGTTGCCAGAGCCTCCGGGCATTGTCGATCGCAGCAATTGCTGCGGAGATGGAGGAGGCTGAGCCGTGGCTAAAAGGGAGGCGGCGGCTGTGGTCTGGATGTCAGGCCCAGCATCCCTGGGTGACGGTGCGTGAAAGTCTGCCGTCTAGCAATTCGTAACAGTTAAAGTTTATTAATTTCAACTGCCCATTTTGCTTGGGGCAGATACGTACGTACGTCGTCCTCTCGCCCCGCACTTGTTGATTGTGATGGATGTGGCAGTGGCCTCCGCCAGAGCGGGAGCTGCACCGCCGCTGGTTATGGCTGATAATGCCGTCACAAGGCGAGCCAACTATAATTTGTTATGTCGACGTGGTTTAATCAACGCCGGCGGCCGTTGGCGGAACTCATTGCAACATTGTGTGGCGGCAGGAATGGGGCTGGGCTGGGATCGGATGGGATGCGATGGGTCATGCGTCTGCCCATGGCTTACGTGTGTGTGTGTGCGTGTTCTCATTGAGGCCGGCTGGCCATTTTGGCATTGCGTGTTGTTTAAGGTGATTTTAATACGATCGTAAACCACAGAGGAAGAAGAGCCAGACGCTCGCCCAGACAAGAGTGACGTCGCGACGACGTGGACAGGCTGGACAGCCTGGACACCCCGTCCCAGACCGGACTTTATGCCACTACCCCCAGCTCCACCCTCCACGCCGCGGCAATCACAGAACCTGCGTCGCCGCAGTCGTTGCGAAAATGGCGTTTTAATGGTTTGTACGTGTAGTCATATTTCTTGGGGCCAACGGCAACTTTTCGTGGCTTGTGCCGGGGTCTTTGCCTGAGCTTCCCCTCTAGACTCCACTCCCCTCCAGATTCAGAATTTTTTGCAGACCCAAGCCGCGTCGGGATCGCGGCAGAAAAATATTTATGTGAAAGCAGACAAACAAACAAATGCCCGAGAACCATAAACTTACTAACCATGAAGATAAAAAGCTCGGGAGGCAAGACACGCGCACGCTGCACTATCTTATCGCCAGACGATCCACGTAACATAACGAGTACCAGACGCACATTAAGCAGCAGGAAGGAACCCAGGGAAGCGGAAGGATCCGGGTGTGGGGTGTGGGGTGTGGGGTGTGGGGTATGGTGGCTGGAGAGGAAGATCGGAGAGATCAACAAACTGCAGGGACTCACGCACACTTGTTTTCGAGTTCTGAGTTGCTAGTTACAAGTTGCGTGGCTCAGCTAAAAGCAAAAGTGAATAATAGCTAATGATCTTAATTTAGAACCCGGCTACCGTTAAAGCCGATTAGTAAGGAAAGACTTCGGGCTGACAGACTGCCAGACAGATCGATGAATGACTAAACTTTAAGGTATTCTTTGGTGAGAAGTTGGATAATTGAATTTAAAAATAAATAGAAGGCTGCGACTTTAAAGTCTTTAAATGTCAAGACCTGTAACATCTAGTTTTTCCAAATCATTCGCTTTCAAAGCGCTGTACTGTAAGGTAGTAAAGCAAAACGAATTTTTCTAAAACAAAAATCTCATATAAAACTTTTGATAATTCTTTAATTTGGCAAACTATTTTTAATTTAAACAAACCTTGGCTAACTCGAAGTCTGGTTGCTTCTTCTGAGCCTTTTAAAATTCCATAAAGGGTACTTAAACACCTAGTAGACAATCTCTGGTAAACGAAAAAGTGGTCAATAGTGGCAACCAGACCTCAAATCAGCCAAATCATCGAAATTGTAGTCATTATCTGCCTTTTGAGGGATGGCTGTGCTTCTTCAAAGGACCAGAAAAAAATCTATGCAATATTGCCTCGAATATCTGGTGAGTATGTATGAAATATACTTGTTAATCATACTTTTTTTATATATATCGTACCTTAGTTCTGACCCTAGCACCTAACAACTTTTAAGACATACTATAGGCAAAGGAACGCTTTGGAACATTTCACTTACGTAAAAAATATAACAACGAAAAATATTCCATAAGATTCTATCGGATAAAATGAAACAACCGGCTCTTTGGGATATTGCGATGTTAAATGAAATTCTAAGGAATTATAATGCATATTCAATGGAAAAGAATAAAGAGTATACTATAATGCTCGCAGGATAAACATGCTTACTTGGCTCCAAGTATACTATATGTACATGTATTCCTAGTCAGAGGACATAACATACGTAAAATATAAGGTAAATATAAGGTAAAAAGAAAATCGATCGGATGTCGCGATTTTAAATGAATTCGAGGTGGTTTATAATTCGGATTAGACAATAAAATACGAGGGATGAGCATACTCAACTATCAACTCATTAAATGTCAATTGATGTCTTCGAAAATCCGAATAATGCAATTCAATATTCTCAACAACTAATTATGGGAATTTCTTTTTATAAAACAAATTGAATGGCCAGAATAAACATGCTTACTTAGCTACCAAGTCTAAATATTCCAATGACAACGAAATATGAAAAGAATCCATTAACAATCATAGAAATACTATACTCAATCACTGACCAATTGGAGTCTTCGAATATTCAATTAAAATTGCAATTAAATTCCTGCCAAAATCAAGTAATTTTGGGCACATGGTAAACATGAACCAAGGGAATATGAATATGCCTAAAGTTACATAGTATCTTCGACTATAAGGAGTTGTCATGGAAATTGAGCAAGACGCAAGTTTGCAACATTGATAAATAATAATACCCTGCCGTGTTCTGACCCAGCAGGGGGTATTCCGTCAACGGCAGCTGCTGTTGGCGCTGGATTGACAGCTTTTGTTTTCGCATTAACCATGTACATGCTGTAATTTGCGACAAAACACTGCAATTAACAGGCAATTGCAGTCGGGCAGCCCTCTTTTGAATCTTCGGCCCCCATGGCACACTAAACTAGTTTGAGTCCGTCCGTCTGTCTCCATCGGTATCGCCATCGCCATCGCCATCTCCATCTCGGTTCCGATGTGATCTGAACCGAGGTTCTCGAGTTCGTCTCCGGATTTGGTGCGACAGCGAAACGCCCTCCACGCCTTCCTTCCAGCAGCAGTGATTGCCACACAGGAAGAAAAATTAACCATCTATCGGATATATTTTTGGAATTTTATACCCTTGCTACCCTTGGTTTTATAATTTCAATCATTTCTGACCCTATCAATCATATTAATGTAAGTGTCCATTTAAAGTATTCAAATATTTCAGTCTTCTTGAAGGGTCTTATGATTTTATATAGTGAAGCAGTCATTTCCGACCCCACAAATCATATATATTCTTGATCAGCATTGACAGGCGCATCTTTCTAGC